>JAPFBE010000036.1:696009-947946 GCA_034336665.1 Luscinia megarhynchos
CTCCTTTTTGGACATAAACCTCTGGTGTTTGTGGCTTAATTTTCCTTACATTTACCTGCACCATCCCAACAGATAATCAGACTGCAACAGGAACAGACTTCCTAGACAGTTGTTTGATGTTCCGTGTCTGTCAATATTTGGGTAGCAAAATGCTTTAAGTCAGCCCTGAAGTGGTTAGGCAGTTGGACTAGATTACCAATGTAGGTCTCTTCCAAATGAACGATTCCAGTCTATTCTATTCTATTCTATTCTATTCTATTCTATTCTATTCTATTCTATTCTATTCTATTCTATTCTATTCTATTCTATTCTATTCTATGACTTTAATAAAAAGAATACGGGTCTGAGCTCCTACCAGAAAAAACACCCAGCGCAGTACAGCTTGCCTGCTAAGGAGCTCCACCAAACAGCATGTCAGCCATGCAAGTGTTTTTGATCCAGCCCTCCAGCCCTCCAGCCCCCAGGCTGAGGATGTGAGAGCAGGATTAAGCAACTTTCTGTAAATCTGAGCTCACTCCAGGGTGACAATCTCTAAGGTAAACACTCCTCAATCCCTCTCTATGTAGCAGCATCTCAGTGTCTTTTACCATTTAATCCCTGGACTCCATGTAATCCAATGCCGCAGATTTATATTAAGGCATTACGTGATTTTCACTTTTATTCGCCCCAAATTTTATTTGGTTGCAAGTCCACAGACAACAGAGATTTCCTTCAAATAACTCTGACATTTTGGGGGACATTACAATTTGTTTAGAACTCATCACAGCCTATTAGTTTTTAAAATTAATCCTGCTAGAACCACATTAACTCTTTATTAAGAAATAGGCATCAGCTTTTCCATCAGTGCTGTTACATCCTTATTACTTCTCCTGTCCTGGCTGAGATAAGATATCCAGTTTGCAACTACACCTCCATGCCAGATATTTCTTATACAGCTGGGGGGGTCCCTTGTGCTGCCAAGCCAGGTGTGTGCATTAACATTTTCAGAAGTGAAACCCAGAGTCACACCATCTGGGGTTGTGCTATGCTATTTGTCCTCCTCCTGCATAATAAATGAAAAAAAAAAGTTATTTATTTATACAATAAATAATATAGCTAATAAAATCACTCGTCAAAGGCTGAATAAGGAATAGGATATCACAAGCATGGTCTGAGGTGCTTGCTCACAATCACGGGTCGATGTACCGTGCCAACTCCGCAAATATTTTCCTCCCTTAACTGTATCCAAAAATGGGAGGACGGATTGAAACTGCATTTTCTGCCTGTAACGCCTCACACATTCGTGGAACCAAGTGAAAACAACACCAGTGGGAGAGAGATAACTGCTTGTTCCTCTCCTACTTGAAAGGAATGAGAAGGAGGTGTCTACAAACTGTTGGCCTGATAGTAGACAAGGCCAGATACAGCGAGGTGAAAGAAGCAATGGGGAAAACCATAAATTTCCTAGGAATTCCACTAATTGACACAGATTGTTACTCATTCAAGACTGTACAAAATCTCTGGATTTAGAGAAAAAGAACAGAGACACAAAGAAAAAAAATGCGGGGGGTATACGTTAGAAGGGGTCTTAGGCATTTCGGAAAGTCTGCACCTCTCAAGTACCTCAGCCAATGGGGAAAGATAGAGGGAAATGCAGTCGGGAAATTAGGATTAAAAGGAGGCTGTGTCCCCTAAAAATTTTGAGAGACCCCAGGGGAAATGCCCCATGGCCTCTCCCTTTATTCAAATAAAGTTACAGGACTCCTCTGTCTCCTTTTTGGACATAAACCTCTGGTGTTTGTGGATTAATTTTCCTGACACACTGCTGCTTGGGGGTGTAATGGATGAATATAATGTAATTCGTGTAAGAATTATATAGTAGTGTAAAGAAAGCAATATTTGTAAACCAAACCACAGACGGTAAAGACACAGATTGCTTGATTATATCATTGTAACATTCAACAAAAGTAGGATAGCTCAAATTAACAACTTAATAGACCTAGCTGCAGCGGAGATGGCCCTGTCTAGGGAGGCACCCAAGCTACGAGGACCCGATAAGGACCCTTAATCAACGCCATGAAAAAAATACATCTGAATGCCCGGTTTCCCGTAAACTGAGATCTACAGGATACATCTCCATGTCGCCTTCCCGAAAGCCAGGACATGTCCTCATCAGAATTCATCGCCTTCCAGGATATGGTTTTGTCCAGCCCAACGCGGTGAAAGAAAACTACATGAATAAGCTGAACGACAACGGAAGACAAAGACCTCCGCTTCCGGCAAGGAAAAACTGTATAAAAACTGGACTAACCAAAGCTGTTTTGTGAACACTTGGGGATTCGGAGCGATAGAGTTCGAATCAGTGTGTGTTCACCCGACGTCGACCCCGGGCTCGGCGCTGTTCCTTTGCGGTTGTGGCTATCGTGGACCGTGTTTCGGTCGCAAAATAAATATCGCTTATTTTAATCATATTTAATTCGGCTTGATTACGTTCTTATCTATAACAGGGATGTCCGCAGGGTTTTTAGGGGACCCTGGATCATGGAAGGTCGTTCCTCAAAACCCATCCTTTGTTCAAAAGCTGCTCCTTTTTTGACCATGAATGTATCAGTGCAGCAGCATGGACTGGCCATGCCCCACCCGTGACCCCCACAGAACACCGCCCCCTCCATCCCACTCATAGCTCTCCACCCAACTTTTCTTCCGCCTCAAACGACATGTGGACCTGCCCCGTAAGGGCTAATGCAACGCCGGGAACCACGCACCCACGCATTCCACAGACGGTGTGGCGGAGAGCGCTGCCCCTTTAAGTGCGCCGATAAGGAAGGGGCGGGGCTTGCCGTGCTGAGGTCAGATGCGAGTGGGCGCCGTCACAAAAGGAAGTGGCGGCGACGACTGTCAGCGCAGGGCGGAGGGCCTGTGGGGCAGCGCGACGGCGGCGGGGCAGCGGCAGCAGCAGCCTGGGCGGCGGGGGCCGCGCCGCACCATGGCCCAGCAGCAGATGAGCAGCTCACAGAAGGCGCTGATGCTGGAGCTGAAGTCGCTGCAGGAGGAGCCGGTGGAGGGCTTCCGCATCACCCTGGTTGACGAGTCCGACCTCTACAACTGGGAGGTGGCGATCTTCGGACCCCCCAACACCCTCTACGAGGGCGGTTACTTCAAGGTACGGCTTTTCCCCGCTCCGCCGGCGGATCGGGCCTCCCGCCGCCGCGGATGTCCCGGCGAGCTGCCGCCGGGGCCTGCACCACTCCCCTTGCCGCCTGCCGGGCCTCTGTCGGGTGCGGAGGGGCCGCGGCGGGCCTGAGGTCACTGTTAGCTCCTCTACCCTCCGCGGGAGGGGGCCGAGGCCTACGGAAAGAGGGAAAGCAGGGCGGCTCGGGCCCCGTAGATAATGCCCTGCGAGCTGCCCTTCCCCGCCCGCTGCCGGCGGCGGGGGGACGATCTGCAGGGCAGGCTGGCTGGGGGCCTGCAGGGCCTCTTCTCTCAGGATGCCTTCTGGGAAGAGGAGGCCGTGTTATAGCTGACTCTATTCTGTTATTTCTCAGTTTTAACACCCAAGAAACGCAGGTACCTCATGGCAGAGAGCAAATTCTTCCCTTTGGCCCCCAAGTTTGTTCTCTTGGCTCTAGTCTGTATATTTATCAAAGGGGCTTCTCTTGATAGCTTCGTTTGTCATGTAGGAGCATCCTGTGTAGGATGACTAACTCAAGATAAAAGCTGTGAGGTTTTTTATTTCAAAACTTCGTGGACTTCATGACTGTTTTTTGTGATTTTTTTTTTCCCTCTGGTTTCCTTTTCTTCTCCAAATTTTTAGAGGGCAGCCTTCAAAGGGTTACAGCAACACATAATTGGTGAAGGTCGATAAATTAAAAGCATTTATCTCTGAGTCTTCCTGTTAATCCAAAAGTGTTTTTGTGGTTCTCTTGTAAATACAGTAAACAAGAAATCTGGCACTGCTGCACCAGGAAAGGGGGAAAACTTAAATTCTCAAAACAATTGGAGGAGGATTTGCATGATTTTTCTTAAAGGAAGTAATTGAAAAGCCATAGTGCCTGCAGAAGATTTGTTGCATCGGGCAGACCCCTTTGCACTTGATGTCTGCTTGGTCTCTAGCAAAATAATGTCCCCTTCAGATCCCTTCTCCCAGGAGTTATTGTTTTAGTAGAGGCTCCTGTGTCTCTCATTTCACGCCCTTTGATTTCTGTCAAACCAAAATAAATTTTTGGATGATTTTTCTTGCTTGGCTGACATGCATCTTGGCCTCTCTGAGTGTCCTGGATTCAACTGGGATGGAGTTAATTTCTTCTCAGTAGCTGTTACAGTGCTGCATTTTGGATTCAGAATGAGAATGGTGTTATTAACACACCAGTGTGTTAGTGTTTTGCAAAGTTGTGTTTATCCTAAGTCAAGGACTTTTTTTCCTTGTCTCATGCTCTGCCATTGAGGAGGTTTGCAAAAGAAACTGAGAGGGAGCACAGCCGGGACAGGTGACTCGAACTCACCAAAGGGATATTCCATACCTTAGAATGTCATGCCCAGTATATAAACTGGGGGGAGTTACCCAGAAGGGTGGCAAATCTGGGTTCAGGAAGGGGGAGGGTCAGGCATTGGTCAGCAGGTGGTCAGCAACTGTATTCTGCATCACTTTTTTTTCCCTTTTTACTATCATTATTATAATAATTTACCATGATTACTGTATTTTACTTTATTTTCAATTATTAAACTGTTCTTATCTCAGCCTACAAGTTTTACTTTTATTCTCCTCCCTATTCTACCATGGTGGGATGGGGGGGTTGAGCGACTGGCTGCATTGTGCTTTATTTCCAACTGGGCTCTAAATCATGATGCTGGGTCAAGGTTTAAGAGCTTTGTTCCACAAACTCAGAATTAACTTGTAGCATGTGGAATAATAGTTTTGTGTTCAGTTTGGCTTCATTATTTAGAAGGAAGGGAAGGCTTTGCCACAAGACTTGCTTTTTGTAATGAGTTGGTGGACATGCTCGTGTAGGTGTGATAGGTATATTCTTAGACTCACATCCATTATTACTTATTCTGGAAGTTGCTCTAGTCTTGGGTTGGTAATTGGGCCATTTTTACACCTGAATAGTTTGACAGTCTCTTCCTGCATTTACATTACTCCATTTTTTTTCAAAGAAATCACAATGGATCAAAATATTTTTGCTTGGGGACTATGTGTTTGTAATTGTTTTTGGAAAGAAATTAAAACAACCTATGAAATAATCTAGGGATGTGCATTAATAAGTGTAGACTTTAGGCAAGGTTGCCAATTGCCTTACCTCAGTATTATGAATGTGAAATCTCTTTTGGTATTTTATGTCCTTGAAACGTTGTACCTCTCTTGTAAATCCTTCTGGCCAGTCCTGTGATGCTTATTTTGAGAGTGGGAGATGAAGGTCTCATGATGCCTTCACCCCTCCACAGCAGAGGAATTCTCTTCAAGTATCATGGGTGAAGTCCCTCATATGGTGTTTCTGTCCCACTTTCCCTCCATGAGGAGCTGCGCATGGTGGGTTTTGTTTTGGTAGTGTTTGGTCTTTGGTTATGCATCTTAGATTCTGAAAAGTGATTTTTATACCCTTGTTCTGTCACTAGGGAGAAGGAGTCCTGTGGTCCCGAGAAGTGATGTTGACTTACTTTGTATTGGGCCTTCAGGCAAACTTTTAGATGTGTTAGACTTGGCTTGCTGAATCATTTAGAAATAAAATAAAGTTGGGTATTAATCTTGTGGGGTGACTTCTATGATATATTCATAGTATATGCAAGGTGAGCACTAGTTCAGATCAGCATCTGATTTGTTTTTCAGATTTCTTGACTTGATGAAATATTTAGCTTTATCTTGTTTTGTCTTTTTAGTTTTCTAAGATTAGGTAAACAGGATTAGAAATACACAATCTGTAACATTTTTTAAGTTTGTGGCAATGACAGTTTGGGAGTTTTCTTCCACTTGAGGTGTGATTTGAGGGTAGGAACTGGAAGGGAAGTACAAAGGCTTCTAGTTAAGCTAAAGTATAAATATTTTGAGAAAAGCCTGTGTTTAATGTGACCTTAATAAAGTGTTCATGCTAGTTGGTTGGGAATACAAATGCTTGATTTGTGCTCATGAAACGCTTGGACCTTTTAACAGGTTTTTTTTCTTGAATAAATATGACCTTTATCTCTGGGTTGTTGAACTAGCTGAATGAACTGAAATGAGGGAAGTGTTCTCTTTGTACCTTTTTGACAGGAGCTACTGTTGTTAAAGACTGGTTCAACATGTCAACAGATTCTGCTTTCAGTTGCTAATCCTGTAACCAGTATTTGATAAATTGGAGCAGAAAACCTGTCCCCCGAATGTTTGTTTAAATGGTAGGTTATCAGTATTCTAGTGCTGTCTACAGTAAAGGTTGGGGACTTGTTAAAAATTCAAGCACAGCATCTAAACATATTTTATAAACTAATATAGCATGCTCAGGTTTACTGCAGTATTTCACAGTTTAAGACCTCTTAGACAGATGGAAAGGGCAGCAGTCTTGAGAAACAACCACTTTGTGGAGAGAAGCTTGTATCAGTGAGGGATAGGAACAGTCCTGAACTGCAAGCCCCCTTCATGCAATCAGCTAAAAGTGTACATCTGCAGTGAATGTTGTCACAAGCTCAGATGTTTCTGAATGGCTGTCCTTATCCCTGTTAATCTTTGCCTTATCTAGTGACTTTATGTAGCTATGACTGGGAATAATGTTTTGGGCAACCCTTTGCTCAGGTTCCAGATCGCCACCCTCAAGGAAGGAGTTGTTTCATACACTGGTGACCTCCCATTCTCGTGCTGGAAGCCAGTATTTCAGGGAAGGTGTAAGTGAGAAATTATATAAATAGAAACTTCCTTATTAAATGTATAGTGCTGCCCAGAAGCACAGTTTGACCAAGTTTGCTGTGTCAAGGAAACAAGAAGAATGAACTGCACTGTTAGAGTTGGGTAGTTCTTAGGACAATTTATTTCATAAGGTATTTTTGCTATATGAAGGAGCAAATCTTGAAACAAATGGGGGAGGGAAGAACCCAAGCATTATGCTTAGTTTTTTCAAATAATTTAGGAGCTAAATACTTGTTAAAGCATTGTTTTCCCTGCTTTCTGTAACTTGTTAACCATGTGCTGCTTAGAGTTCTGTATTGTTGGATCTCAGTTTCTTCCAAGTGATTTGTTTTGATTTCAAAGCAACTTGCAATATGGGAAAATCTTTTTTTTTTTTTCAGAGCAGTGAATTGATATGGAACTTACAGATAACTAATGGCAACTATGAGCACCATGTTTAAAAGTTTTGGTCTTATAGGATGCTTTCTAGAGAGCTTAAAATTAAGCAAATAAAAGTTTTAACTGGTAGAACACAACTCCACAAAAATATTTCTTGGTGCCAAGGAACAAATGTGTGGTACTCTGAGCATAAAAGCTGCCTTCTGCAGGCCTCTGCATTGCAAGGTGCTACAAAGCTTCTCTCTCAGTGTAATTAAGCTTCTATTTTTGTTGTCTTTAGGTATTGTTGATGCTAGTAAGCAACCTGCCTATCTGTAGGATAGGATCACCTATTGTTGGCTATCTCCAAAGTGAGAGAGATATAAAGCTGTCTGTAGGCAGGAAGGCAAGAAACATCTGATACTGGTTCATGAGCATACTTTATGATCTCTAACTCTCGGGCCTGAGGAATGCCTGATTGACCCTCACTCTGCTGTTGCATGTAGGTTTTTGGGTAGTTGGGTCTGTGGAACTCACAGAACCCCCTAGACTGTAGACTCTTTTAGACATCTACCTGGCTTCAGGAGGCAACAGGCAAGATAATGATGGTAGCCAGCTTCCAGCTCTTCCCCTAGGACTCCTCTGATCCAAGTAGGGATATTGCATATGCTAAGAAGCACAGAGAATGGTTTCCACTTCTAATACTGCCTGAGAATAGAAGATTGTGTGCACTTAGGTCCTGTTGTATGGGAAGAGGAGACCTTGCCTCTGCCATGAGGATAAAAATAGAAAGCTTTCCATTTGGAAAGATTGACCACTATCAGTTTGCATAATTCATGGTTTGGCTCTATTTCCATGAGTCTGCACAGAGTGATCATTGGATAAGGTAAAATTAAACATTACTTTTTCTTGGATAGCAATGTGAAGAATTGTGCCTCTTGAGGTTTCTTGCAAGTCTGTTCAAGAAATAATAACTAAAAGCATGTGCATAGCTTTAGATCTGGCTTATATTATGGAAATTAATGGAAGCTTTTGACTCTGTAGTGTTAGAAGGGTGTTTTAAATATTTTGTTTGCCTGCTAAATCCTTAAGATCTCTGCTATTGCAGTGATGTTCTGCCAGTGTCTGAGTGTTGGACCACATCTCTAACTTCTCAAAAGCTCAAGCATGTTTTTACCTTGTTGTTTCTGAAGTCATGTTTACACTGCCTGTTATTTTACATAGTGATATATTCACACTGAGTGTTTTCTTTTTAATAACACTTTAGTTGTAATCCATGATGCTCATTTTACATGTAGAGGGTAGGAAATGCCAGAAAAAAATGTCTGCAGAACTTTATTCTGTTCTTTGATATCCAGATTGGCTGTGTAGTTTATGACCATCATCAGATAGTCATAGTAATGTGTAGTATAGGCTAAACAGCCGAGATATTATCTTGAACTGAAGTGTAACTTAGTTAGTTGGAAATGTAGCAGTTACAGATGGACTGCAGTGTGGCTGGACTAGAGGCCATGTGACTCATAATATAGCATGTCTTCTTATAATTCGGGCTGTGTGTCATCAGATGTGTGCATATACATGCATGTACACAAAATTAGCTTCCTTTTTCTAGAGTGCTACTTCATTTTTTAAAACTTTAGTGTTTTATCCAGAATTTTGAGTTGGAAGAATTGCAATTACTAAGCTTTTGTGGTAGTGACTGAATAAGAATGTTTCATCTCAACAGATCAGTTTAATAGTAATTTGGCACTGTGTACCTTCCCCCGAAGCACTAGTAGCCAAGATGAGCCAAACTGATTGCCTATCTCCACATTTTCTGAAATATTTTAAATGTGTAAGTATCTGCCCTAAGTGGCCTACAAATAGGAGAAAATATAAGGCTACTGAATTGGGATGCATGTATGATATTTTGGAATCTTGCTTGACTTGAAGAAATGTGACCTTCAGACTTTGTGGATGTTTGGAATTTTTTAATTGAGGGCCATCACATGGAAAACAAGGGGAATGTAAAAGGGCTGTCTTAAGTGGGTGACACTTTCAGATACTGTAGTATTTGTTAATCCCAGAGAAGGCTGCTTGACAAGCAGGCTGTGTCTTACTGCTTAAGGTTTTACTACTAAAACATGACATGATGAGTTTCCATTGGGCTGTTTTGTTTTCTTAAAATGATACAAGTATTTGAGAAATTTGAGTAAAGGACTTTTGCTTGGGAGAAGAAACTTAAGTTGATAGCAGTAGGGACATGTCTGCAATAGCTATGTGACTCTTCACCAAGTTAAGATATGTATCCTAGTTAAAGTATTTAAAGCATATGTTTTGGTATTCATTGTAGCAAAATATTTGGAGGTGTTAAGATGTGAAACTCTTTGCCAGAGTATTGGAACAGTGTAAGGACCAATGTTTAGTCAATTGTGCCACTTGGGTCAATTCTTGTGTGATAGACATTGTACAAAAATGTTTGGTTTTAAATTAATCCTCGGGAATCTCTACAGCTAGGAACCTTTTGCTGTCAGACCTAGGCAAAGGCTGTGAATAATATTCTCTTTTGCAGCACCCTCTTTGGCCTTGTCAAAACAAAAGGCATGCAATGGAGTAGCTTTGACTTAAAATGCATTCTATGAGTATGCATTTGGTCTTGCATAGTCTGCTTGTATAATCCTTGAATTCATGGGTATAAACTACACTGGTGTGTAAATGTTTGCTGATCTTGGCTAAAATAGTTATCTGTGAAAGCACTCACCTTTATTAAAAGAATGTGCATGTTATTATGCATTGATGAAAACTGAATTTCACCTCTGCTCCCAGTTACTTCTCCTGCAAAATACAACTCTACCACTACTTGTACCACCATAGCTGAATGCCTTTCATTGATGTGTTAAGCCTGAGAGGTTAAGGTTTCTTTTGTATCTTTTCCAGTGTCATCTAGGTCTCATCTAAATCCCTTCTAATTTGTCATTAATGTGGTAACAAAATGCCCATACAAAAATGTTTGATGAAAGCCTTGTCAGTTCTTAATGGTATAGCTACTTCAGTGAGATCTCTGCCTAACCTCCCAAGTGGCTTGTTTGGTTTTTTGTGGCAATGAGTGATTAAAAATGCTAAGCAGAAAAGGCATTGAAACTCAACTTTTGTTAAAAACTTAAATTTATACAACAGAAGACATAAGTGCCATACAAGTAAAACCCTATATAAATGCCTTTTATACTCAATAAAATTGGCTTCTGATCCAAACTCGGATGTCTCCGTCTCTCCATCACTGATAATTTCCATTGTCAATGACAACCCCTCTCTCCTGGTTTGAAGGACAGGTGTCTGTTAATAAAGGCAGAAGCTTCTCTTTGAAATGGAGATTCTAAACCCGCTTCCTCCAAATTATTAGTATAATTTTTAAATTAAGGGGCTCTCAGGCAAAGATATGGGAATTAGGAATAACAGTTCTTTACTAGGAATATTAAAATAGAAATGCAGTATTACAATGAACAATCCCAACCCTGACAGAGTCAAAATACAACCTGACACTCTGTCCGTCAGGGTGTTGGTAGCGGTCCAATTAAATGGTGGCTACAGTCCTCCTGCAGTGGCAGATGTGGTTCAGCTGAAGCAGTGGTCCTGTAGAAGGGTGCAGGTTTCCTCTGAAGGTCCAGGGATGATGTGGAAAAGGTCAAATTTTCCTCTGGAATCCAGTGGAAAGACGGTACCTTGCTGTCCAAAATCTCAGTTTTTATCTAAGTAGTAAAGGCTTGGCTCCTCCCCGTGGCTGGAGCATCTCCCAATGGGATGATGTAATTTTATCAGTCATAAAGCGGGACTGAATGACTTTGCAGCAGATGATATCTTCCTGGAGGGAGGATGGGTTTTGGCAAAGATAAACATGATTGCCCTACCTAGCCTTAAAGATGACCCATTAGCAGATAATATGTGCCACGGGGATAAGGGTCACTACCCCAACTGGTTTTAACAGATGGTGATAGAATACACATTTCTGTCTGCATCCTATATTGCAACCCAAGACATTATCCACCCCTTATTCTATTACCATCTGCATAATGAAAACCTTACACACAGTTCTCAATTAAGATTAGGTTTCGCTGCGGTACACCATGGGTTTCCCCATCTTTCTGCATTACCCACCAAGTGTAACCAGGTCCTTGAGCAAACACAATCACACGGATGGGTTTGATGTTGCCTGAGGTTGGACTAATCCAAACAGTCTTTCCTAAAAGACCTTTCATATGTACTACAGGGACTTTATCTCCATCCACTGTGTGCAAGGTTTCAGATTGGGCAGGACCAGTTGATTGATGGACTCTCGAGTGTTGACCATCCAGGTTGCTTTTGCTAAGTTTGTTTCCCAATTCTTGAAGGTTCTCCCACCAAGTGCCTTCAGGATAGTCTTGAGTAGGCCGTTGCACCGTTCAACTTTCCTGGCAGCTGGTGCATGGTAAGGGATTTGATAAATCCATTCAATGCCATGTTCTCTGGCCCAGGCATTGATAAGGCTGATCTTGAAATGGGTCCCGTTGTCGGACTCAATTCTCTCAGGGGTGCCATGCCTCCAGAGGACTTGCTTTTCAAGGCCCAGGATGGTGTTCTGAGCAGTATCGTGCGACACCGGGTAGGTCTCCAACCATCTGGTGGTGGCTTCCACCATGGTCAACACGTAGAGCTTGCCTTGGCGGGTTTCAGGCAGTGTGATGTAGTCGATCTGCCAGACTTCTCTTTACTTATATTTGGACCATCGCCCCCATACCAGATGAGCTTCACCCACTTGGCTTGCTTGATGGCAGCACACGTCTCACAGTCATGGATAACCTGTAAATACTGTCCATGGTTAGATCCACCCCTCGGTCTCGTGCCCACTTGTAGGTGGCATCTCTGCCCTGATGACCTGAGGCATCATGGCCACATCGAGCCAGGAACAATTCTCCCTTGTGTTGCCAATCTAAGTCTATCTTTGAGACCTCTATCTGTGCAGCCTGATCTACCTGCTGGTTGTGTCGGTGTTCTTCATTAGCCCGACTCTTGGGAACATGGGCATCCACATGACGGACTTTCATGGGTAGCTTCTCTACCCAAGTGGCAATGTCTTTCCACTCATCAGCAGCCCAGATTGGTTTTCCTCTACATTGCCAGTTGGCCTTTTTCCACCTTTCCACCCAACCCCACAGAGCACTGGCTACCATCCATGAATCAGTGTAAAGGTAGCACTTTGGTCACTTCTCTCTTTCAGAAATGTCCAAGGCCAGCTGAACAGCTTTGAGTTCAGCAAGTTGACTTGATCCACTTTCTTATTCGGTAGCTTGTGCAACCTGTTGTGTGGGGCTCCATGCGGCTGCTTTCCACTTCCGGTTTATCCCCGTGATGCGACAGAAACCATCGGTGAAAAGGGCGTAGCATGTTTCATCTGCTGGCAGTTGGTTGTATGGTGGGGCTTCTTCAGCCCGAGTCACTTGTTCCTGCTCCTCTTCGTCAACGAGACCAAAATCTTCACCTTCTGACCAATTTGCAATTATATCCAAAATTCCAAGCCGATTCGGGTTTGCAGTACAGGTGCTCTGCATGATGAGAGCAATCCACTTGCTCCATGTGGCATCTGTGGCATAGTGGGTAGAGGGAACCTTTCCTATGAACATCCACCCCAGCACTGGTAGTCGGGGTGCCAGGAGAAGCTGTGCTTTCGTGCCAATCACTTCTGAGGCAGCTTGAACTCCTTCGTAGGCTTCCAAGATTTCTTTCTCTGTGGAAGTGTAATTGCCTTCAGACCCTCTGTAACTTCTGCTCCAGAATTCCAGGGGTCGGCCTCGGGTCTCACCAGACACCTTCTGCCAAAGGCTCCAGGACAGACCATGGTTTCCGGCTGCAGAGTAAAGCACATCCTTTACCTCTGGTCCTTTCCTGACTGGGCGAAGGGCTACTGCATGAGCAATCACCTGCTTGATCTGGGCAAAGGCTTGCTGTTGTTCAGGGCCCCAGTGGAAATCGTTCTTCTTGCGGGTCACCAGGTAGAGAGGGCTCACAATCTGGCTGTACTTAAGGATGTGCATTCTCCAAAAGCCTATGGCACCTAGGAAAGCTTGTGTTTCCTTCTTGCTTGTTGGTGGAGACATTGCAGTGATCTTATTGATGACCTCAGTGGGTATCTGGTGCTGTCCGTCTTGCCACTTCACTCCCAGGAACTGGATTTCTCGGGCAGGTCTTTTGACTTTGCTCTTTTTAATGGCGAGGCCGGACTCCCAGCAAAATCTGGATGATCTTTTTTCCTTTCTCAAATACCTCCACTGCCGTGTTCCTGCACACAATGATGTCATTGATGTACTGCAAATATTCTGGAGCCTCACCCTTTTCCTGTGCAGCCTGGATCAGTCCATGACAGATGGTGGGGCTGTGTTTCCACCCCTGGGGCAGTTGGTTCCAGGTTTACTGCACGCCCCACCCAGTGAAAGCAAACTGAGGCCTGCACTCTGCTGCCAGAGGAATGGAGAAAAATGCATTGGCAATGTCAATGGTTCCATACCGCCTTGCTGCCTTGGACTCCAGCTCATACTGTAGTTCCAGCATGTCCGGCACAGCAGCGTTCTATGGTGGAGTCACTTCATTCAAGGCATGATAGTCCACAGTCAATCTCCATTCTCCATCAGATTTGCGCACAGACCAGATGGGACAGTTGAAGGGTGAATGGGTTTTGCTGACCACTCCTTGGCTCTCCAGCTCAGGGATCATCTTGTGGATGGGGATCATAGTATCTCGAGTTGCCCGGTACTGCCGGCAGTGCAGTGTCAAGATGGCAATTGGCACTTGTTGCTCTGTCACTTTCAAGAGTCCTAATGCAGATGGATTTTCTGACAGTCCAGGCATGCTGTTTAACTCCTTAATGTCCTCTGCCTCTACAGCAGCATTTCTAAAAGCCCAGCCGAGTCCCTTTGCGTCTTTGTAGTAGCCGTTCCTGAGTAAGTCCATGCCTAGAATGCGCGGTGCCCCTGGGCCAGTTACAATAGGTTGTTTCTGCCACCCTTTCCCTGTCAGGCTCGCCTCAGTTTCCAGCCGAGTCAATTCTTGCGATATCCCCGTTTCCCCGACAACAGAGACAGGTTCTTCCCCCACATGTTCTGATGGTATTATGGTACACTGTGAACCAGTATCAACTAACACTATGCTTCTGTGGCTGTGATGTGCCAGGCCATCGGATCCACACCATCCAATAGACTCTGTCATCCCATGCCTCTCCCTGGCTAGAGGCAAGGCCCCTCTAGCCCTGCTTATTATTTCCTTCCTGGGCATACATAATAGAGGTTCCTTCAAGTGGGTCTGACAGATTATCTTCCCTTCTGTAATATCCTGCACCTTGGTTATGGGAGGTTGAGGCTACCTTCACTTCAGTTGAACTCCCTTGGTTAGTGCTTCCCTCCCTGAGCTGAGGGCACCCGTGCTGCCAGGACAGTAGTGGCTTTCCCATCCCATTTTCCTATGTCTTCCCCATGGTCACGCAGAAAGAACCTCAGGTCAGCTCATGAGGTTTACCCTCTCTCCCTAGCTGGGGGGCGTTGCGCTCTAAATCTGAGGCCTTTGACTAGTACTGGTGCTGCATTTATTTTCTTCATCTCCTCCCTCATCCCTCTCATATCCTCTTTAAACTCCTCTTTGAGTTCCTTAACCACGACAGAGACACGAGTCTGCATTGGGCCATTGATCATACTCTCAAAATTTCTGAGCTTGTTAGTAACAGAACCCACTGTCTCTTGGTTGTTATCTGCATTAAGCATTGCAATAAAAGTGGTGTTTTGAGATGGCCCCAGGTTTGCCAGATTTCACAACATCTGCCCTGTGCACCTGATCTTGTCAGGGTCATTGTCATACTGTCCGCCCCTCCGAAAGAGTACCTCTAATATTGCCACTTCTCTCAGCTGCTGGATCCCTTCCTCAGGGGTCTTCCAGCGCATTCTATGGTGGTGCTCCTGCATTCTCTCTCTATGGACAAACCTCTCTCTCACACTCATTAAAAGCCATTCCCAGAAGGGAAAGGAGGCCTGGCTCCCTTACAAATACCTGATCTACACCAGAGTCTTGGGTCAAGGGTCCCAAATTCCTTGCCTCCGTACCAGCTAGTTGCACACCTGTTCCTACACGGTCCCGGACTCGAAGTAACCAAGTTGTAAAAGCCTCACAGCCCCGTCGTACCATGTCTTTTTGCAGATTATGGAGACTTTTGTTCGAGAGGGACTTGGTGACGATCTCAACCTCTGGCTCCCCTGCTGGTTGCGAGGGTCCTCTTTGCTGATCCTTATTATCTAGGTGCTTTGTTTTCATTTTAGATTTTCTAGTTTCCACAGGGGCAACTGCTGCTGGCTTTGACTGCTCCTGTGGTTCAGCTGGAACCTGGACAGATGTGGCATCTACGGGTTTCACTGCAGCACCATCCAACTCTCTCTCTTTAGGGCAGGGAGTGGCTTCATCACCAGCCGGGGAAAACTGCTTCTTCAACATCTGGCCTATCTCCTTCACTAGAACCCCCACCCAATCCAGATGGTCCCTTTCTGCAGTGGGCTGTGAGCAAGATCAGGCTCTGGGGCAGCATCCCTCGTCCCTGGGGCAGCGTCAGGCTCTGGGGCAGCACCTCTAGTCCCTGGGGTAGTGTCAGGTCTTGGGGCAGCCCTTCTATTTCCTTGGGTAGGTTTCACGGTTCTTATCCAAGCCAATATTCCTTTGTCTCTGAATGCTAAGTAGAATAGGCCTATCAGCCACCCCAGCCACTGTGTGGTATCATTAACATTCAGAGGAGATTTAATCTCTTCAAAAACTTGTGGGGTGACCCAAAAAACTGGGCGGAGGGTTGGGAGAAAATTTTCCCTGGTGCCATTCCCACACAGTAGGTGCCATTATTAAAGTAATCCCAAAAACATATAGTTAGTGTGTGATAGCCCTGAATCCATGTACCCGCCTTCCAAAGGAAGTTAAAAATCCACAAATTGCTGATCTTATTAACCCATAAAGCAAACTGGATAACAGACACAGTAGCTTTAGTTATTGGGCCCATATTTAGACAAGGGCCTGCAAATGGGAGAAATATAGCCACAACCACATGCTGGCCGAACCAGGGCAAGCCAGACCACATGATGCCACCTAATGAGGTTTCTATACCCAGCATGTAAAAATTAGGTTATTCAAGAATTGTTATTCCTTTTATCTCTCGATGCTCTCGAGCCCCACGTTGAGCGACAAAAACTGTCCCAGTTTGAAGGACAGGTGTCTGCCAATAAAGGCAGAAGCTTCTCTTTGAAATGGAGAATGTAAACCCCCTTCCTCGAAATTAATATTATAATTTTTAAATTAAGGGGCTCTCAGGCAAAGATATGGGAATTAGGAATAACAGTTCTTTACTAGGAATATTAAAATAGAAATGCAGTGTTACAAAGAACAATCCCAACCCTGACAGGGTCAAAATACAACCTGACACTCTGTCCGTCAGGGTGTTGGTAGCAGTCAAATTAAATGGTGGCTACAGTCCTCCTGCAGTGCCAGATGTGGTTCAGCTGAAGCAGTGGTCCTATAGAAGGGTGCAGTTTTCCTCTGAAATTCCAGGGATGATTTGGAAAAGGTCCGGTTTTCCTCTGGAATCCAGTGGAAAGAAGATATCTTGCTGTCCAAAATCTCAGTTTTTATCGAAGTAGTAAAGACATGTCTCCTCCCCCTAGCTGGAGCAACTCCCAATGGGATGATGTAATTTTATCAGTCATACAATGGGACTGAATGGCTCATCATCAGATGAAATCTTCCTGGAGGGAGGATGGGTTATGGAAAACATAAAAATGATTCCCCTTCCTAGTTTTAAAGATGGTCTGTTAGCAGATACTGTGTGCCACGGAGATAAGGAATCACTACCCCACCTATTTTCAGCACATGGTGATAGAATACATATTTCTGATCACATCCTATAATGCAACCTAAGACTCCCTCCAAGATATCTGCTGACTTCATTTAGTTTGTGAGTGGGTTTTATCTGTCTTAGATGTCTTCGGGGGAAGGAGGGCTGGTGTGCTGTTAGCTGGTCGCTTCATCAGGAGCTTGCGTCTGCTCTCTAGGGAGCAGTCCATTCTCATTGTCCATGGGAGTTATGACATACCGTGGCAGTGCCATTCAGCAACCACTATTATAGAATTCAAACCCATCTCTTTTGATGTTGGGGTGTAAAAGGCCGTGGATCATTTGTATCCCCAACTCCAGAACCTCAGGGGCTGTCCTTGAGTCTCCCCAGATACTTTTACCAGAGACTCCAGAAAGAACCATTCTCCCTGGCTGCTGTATAGAGCATATTTTTCACATCTTGTCCTGTCCTGACTGGCCCAAGGGCTACTGCATGAACTATCTCCTGTTTACTTTATTCAACAGCTTGTTCTTGTTCAGGACCCCACTTGAAATCATTCTTCTTTCAGGTGATGTGATAGAGAGGGTTTGCAATAAATATGACTGCAATCTGGAATATGCATCCTCCAAAATCTCACAGTGCCTAGGAAAGCCTGAGTTTCTGTAGTGGTTTTGGTTCACCAATTTGAAATTTCCTAGCATATGGACCAATTATGTCCTGGATTTAGCGTTGGCCAAATCGTCAGTGCACCCACTAGAAGCATTTACTCATTTCCTGCTGTGAGATAGGATTAGGAGTAAGGCAAAACAGGCTCAAACTTTAAAGGGTACAAAGAAAAACTTTATTACTAGAAACTATAAGAAAAAAGAATAAAATTCAGAATAAAACTTTTAGAACACTTCTCCTCCTCCACAACTTCTTTTCTTTCACAGTGACAATGTACAGAAACAAATCAGTCAGTTTACCATCTCTAAAAATAGTCTTTCACCAATTTACTTGGGAGAGGAGACTTCTCTCTTCAGTCTATGGAGATTTCTCCACAAGAAACAGCTTTCTCGTGGCCTCAGTGTCACAGTGAATCAGCAGCCGAGGAGAATGGAAATCTGATCACTGTGTAAAAATCCCCTCCTCGACTAACAGTCTTCCCAAAACTGTTATTGAGGACCATTTCAACTTATGGGGCACACTTTAAGGATTATAACAGTTCAAACAAAAGCTCTTCATCTTTGAAAACAGAGGTCTTTCTTCTTCGTCTTCCTGGGGGGCAACAGGGGTCTTCTATCTCCTCTCCTCTCTATTCAAACTTCCTCGTGAGATCACAGCCGTTTCAACATCTGCTCATTTAGCACAAGTGCCTCTGCTCATGTCTACAGTTAGAACATTTATCCACCCCATAATAAATCTCTATGAGTTATAGGGAAACAAGAGTCTCTTCTCCATAGCTTAAAAGAGAAATTTCAGTCCAAGAGTGAGGCACCTCCATCAATCACTTCCATCTGGGACCTGACTCTTTCCTTTGTCTGACCTTTGGTGTTTTCATGCTGTTTCTGTGAGTATCTTCATCTCGGTCCTTATCTTTCATCAAGGAGAGAACAAAGTGTCTGCAAGCCTCATTCTGGGCAGTGAAAGAGTTAATATATTGCCCAGGCCTGAAGATGGTCATGTGATCTCTTCCAGGTGGTGGCCCAGAGCTATTTACGTTTAAAGAGTCTTTCAAAGGCCATGCTGGGGCTGGGCTAGGGATCATAAGGGCCCAGCCAGAAAGCTGTGGTGGTTGTTATGGCTGCATGACTGTTTTCTGGCATTTGCTACATTGAATTCCAGCTGCAGACTGATGGTCTTCCCTCCCCCTGCCTGAAAGGAAGAGGGCCCAGCTGTCTGTCCCCAAGGCCATGTGGGCACTGTGGCGAGGATGGCCCAGAGACACCTTGGGCCGTGGCAGGGCAAGGTTCTTCAAAGCCAGCGGGCTCCATGGCAGCTGGGGGGGGGGGGGGGCAGAATGTAGCAGCCACACAGTCCTCCCTCCTCCTTTCTATTGGGGACCCCGGCCAAAAATGGGGCCCTGAGTCAGACCCCTGCCCCCAGCCCAAACCTGGCCAGGCCCAAGGGCTGCGTGAAGGGCCCAGGCCAGTGTTACCTGTACTGAGGCCAGAAGGGAAAGAGCTTTCCCAGGGTTTTTCATCTTTACATGTGTCTTTCACAAAGACGCATAAACTTTGTCATTGGTGTAACAATGTGTCAATATTAAAAAATCAGACACAGATTGGTCCTTGTCAGGTTCAAAGAGGCTGCCCAGGTCCTGGCAGAGAACTATTTCAGGAAATTTATACAAGCCACCACAGTTTCCTTCTTGCTGGTTGGTGGGGACATAGCTGCTATTTTCTTGACCATGTCCATTGGAATCTGACAACAGCTATCTTGCCACTTTACTCCTAAAAACTGGGTTTCCTGGGCAGATCCCTTGATCTGGTTTTATGGCAAAACCAGCCTTCAGCAGGATCTCTATTATCTTCTCCCCTTTCTAAAAAACTTCTTTGGCTGTGTTGCCCCATATGACGATGCCATCAATGTGTTGCAAGTTTCTGGAGTCTCATCCTTTTCCAGTGCAGCCTGGATCAGTCCATGGCAAATCATGGGGCTGTGTTCCCATCCCTGGAGCAGAAGGTTCCAATTGTACTGGATGCCCTTCCAGCTGAAGGGGGTAAACTTTAGCCTGCACTCTGCTGCTAAAGAAATGCATAAAACATGTAGGCAATGTTGATGGCAGCAGCACTTTGCTGCCTTGGACTCCGGTTCATACTGAAGTTCCAGCCTGTCTGACACAGCAGCACTCAGTGGTGATGTGGGACTTCATTAGGGGCCATGATAATCCACTGTAAAAGTCTCCATTCTCCCTTGGACATATGCACTGGACATATGGGGCTGTTAAAGGATAAGTGCGTCATGTTGACCACTCCTTGGCTATCCAGTTCACAAAACATTTCATGGATGGAGGTCACAGAAACCCAGTTGGAGCAGTATTGTTGGCAGTGCACAGTTGTGGCAGAGATCAGTACCTGTTGTTTTTCGACCCTCAGCAGTCCCACAGAAGAAGGGTCCTCTGAGAGACCAGGCAAGGTATTCAGCTGCCTAATTTTCTCTGTCTCCACAGCAGCTATCCCAAAAGCCCAACAATGCCCTTTTGGGCCCTTTGAAATGCCCTCTTCTGAGGTAATCTATGCCAAGAATGGGGTATTTTTGCCATTCTCAGACAGGCTCAGTTCAGCTTCCAGTACAGTCATCTGTTGGGAATCCCCTGTCACCCCAAGAACAGAGATGGATTCTGCTGTGTTATATCATGATGGCATCAGGGTACCTTGTGCACTGGTGTAAACTAAAGCCTTATACTCCTGTTGGTCTGATGTGCCAGGCCATCAGATCCACACAGTCCAATAGATCCGATTGTCTCTCTCCTCCACCTGGCTGGAGGCAGGGCCCTCTAGTTCTGGTCATGGTAATCGTTGCCCACTTGTTGTAAATATGATGAACCACAGGTTTCTTCAAGAGGATTTGAAGTAACATCGGCACCTTCCATTCTGTCTGAGGACCAGACCACTGGAAACTGGAGCAGCATTTATCCTTGAAGAATTTCCCCCGTGGTGATTGTTCTTCCTCTCAACTCATACCCATGGCTCCTAGGGCAGAGGTAGATTTTCCATCCCACTTCCTCATGTCCTCTCCATGGTCATGCAAGTAAAAGCACAGGTTGCCTACCTCATGGTGTGTTCCCTCTCTCTCTTGAACAGGGGTGTGCTTGCTCTTAATAGCAGAGACTCTGGCCTGTACTTGCAGGGCACAGGACGTTTCCTCTTTAAATTGCTGGAAGTCCTTGGACAGCCTTTCTGTGGCTGAGATGCAGGCGCACAGGGAGGAAGAGAGATTTTCCTCATATTACCAGTTGAGCAACCAAATTATCCACTGTTTGTTCTCCTTTCCATGATATCACCACCAGTGAGTTGGCGTACAACGATGGCGTGCTCCATAGGAACTTCCGCTACATGGGTTGTGTGCCCTAGACTTCATCTGGATCTATCTATAGGGGACTGCTCGTTACTCGAATCCTTATAGAGCACCTCCAGCGCAGCTAATTCTCTCAGGTACTGGATACCTTGCTCCATGGTGTTCCACTTGTCTCGGTGCACCGATAGATCATCTGTGAAAAGATACCTTTCCCTCATGCTTGACAGGAGTCATCTCCAGAGGCTGAGTGTTTCCGTCTTTTTCCCAATCTCCTGGTCAATGCCCACATCCCAGGACAGGGATCCCAGCTTCATGGCTTCACTACCATCTAGTTCCATATCTTAGATTGTGATATCGCAGCATTGGAACAGTCCACGTCACCATGGGCTCACCCTACTGGCAGCTGAAATCTTTTTCACATATCTCAAGCAGCTCAACCAGGGTCAGGGATCAAATTACTATCTCTGGCCATTCCTTTTTATTCTTGTTATGAGTACCCTACTTCCTCTTTATCCCTCACTTTAGTCTTGGATTTTTTCTTCTGTATAGGGGTGACTGCTACCAGCATGGGTTGTTCCTCTGATTCAGCTGCAGTTTGAATGGCCACAGTTCCAGCTGCTCTGTTTTCCTCCTCCTCCCCTGAGGGGGCTGTCTAGTAATGGGCAGTGTCTGATAAATAGCAGCTAGAACCCAGCAAATTCCATAATTTTACACCTCTCTGGAACTGCCCACAGCATTTTTCTCCTTCACATATTTTATCACTAACAGGGCCCTGTGGTTGTTTTGGGGTGAACATCCAAATCATTGGAGAAGTCCTCCACATACTGGCCCATTTTTCTGCCACATTCCATGCCACTCATTACTATCCCACCCTTGGTGAAAATCTCTGAATGACCAAATCTCTGACTATCCTCCCTAGAAATCTTTCTTGTCTCTTTCATGGTGTGGACTGCACTGAGACCTGGCAAACTTTGCAACAATAACATGCTTTTCTTAACATCCAATGGGAATTCAAAATTCTCAAAAGCTGATGTAACAGGCCTGAAGGAGGAAAAGGGGTGAAGAGCTGGGGAAAATCATCCTTCCAGGTTCCCACCCTCCCACTGGGTGCTATTATTAATGGACTCCCAAAGCTAGCAACCAAGGTAAGAGTAGGAGAGCAACACCGAATACACATCCCAAATGACCCTCATTACCCTTGATGTTATCATGTCATAAAACTGATATCCCATAGTACAGCAACAAAGCAATCCTGATCCCTCTCCCCTGCTGTGAAAACAAGACCTAAGGAGCACATATGGGAAAATATACAGGGTTAGGTACCACATGTGCATGAACAGATCAAGCAACATTGTAACCAGTGGCTGCATACCTAATACAAGAAATGCTTAGACCAAATTTGTTTCCAACCTGTTTGGGCAGATCTGTTGTTATCTCAACCCTTTGTGCTGCACATTAGGTGCTAATTAATGTTGTCATGGTTTAGGAATGGGCCACCTTAATGCAGCTAGTTCCCACACCCCCTCCAAGCACAAAAGCTAAAGATCACAGGTTGAGATAAGAACAACTTACTTGAAACAGCAATGAGGTAAGAAAAAGGAACAGTAACACTATCAATATTAATAATGAAAGGTATAAGACAAGAAAAGGATTTATATGTAAAATAAAACAATACTCTCGACCATTTCACAGGACATGCTTTCTCCCACCCTTTCCCCCACCCCAGCAATGATGTGAGGTGGTGTCAAATAACATGTCTTGGCCATGCCCCCCACTGATCTGGGCCAAACCCAGGACAGTGACCTACTTGCTTGTTTAGTGATAAAGAAAGCCAAGCCAACAATTTTTGAGCAGACTGATCACTTGACTTACAATGTAGATTTTAAAATTACAGCTTCAGCAGCGCATGTACATCTGCAGAGCATATCATTAACATTCCACGTTTAACTCCTGAGAGTGGAAAAGAAGGACTCACCAGAAGCCAGCTGTTATAGAGTCTAGTTACTGTAAAAAAAGTCACTCATCATCACCCTTCAGAGTATACAGGGCTTTCAAGAGAGCTCTAATTTACTTATATTTGCATACTGGAAGCTGTACAGTAGCCATAAATTTTGCATCTCGTTAGTAGCCAGATAATCCTTAGTGCATTTATGGTCTGGATTAACTTTTGCAGGTTTGAGAGCACCTATGCAAATCCACAGCTTCATTGTACTGACATTAGACAAGCAGTAACACACATCTTGCCCTTAAAATATGTCAACAGCACTGCCTGCCTCCTGCAAAAGGAGACAAGTTTCAAAATATGCTCCATTACTCTTGTTATGCAAAGATTAATGCTCCTTTTACTCTTGTTATGCAAAGAGTAGTCTCATTTGAGTAGATTGCTTTTGCTGCTCAAGTGTTTTCAGTTGGCCTCTTCCCAATAGACCATCATTCAAAGTATCTCATGTGTGATCACAGAAAAAGGAAGAATCAGATGCTGAAAGTAACACAAGAACACTAGTTAAGAGTCAGTTCCAGGTGCTTTAAAAATAGCAAACAACAAACCACACTCACTCCCCCAAAAGCAGCCAACCAAAAACATTTGAGTCCATTTGAGTTTTATAGGAAGTAGTATTTTCTCCTGCTGGTGAGATGGTTCTTGTGCTAAAAAGCAAATAGACTGTCAACTTTTACTACGGATCCAGTGCATTTTATGGCTTCAAAGTATTTATCTCGAAAACAAATCTCTGGAGTACATCTACATAATTATCTAATGTTTAGTGTTGCTCAGCAAAGTCACATCATCTTTTCAAGATAGAAAGCCTGCAGAGATAAAAAGGCTGAATACAGTGGCTGTTTATAGCCCATATTAACAGCAAGTGGTACAGCATTTCAGGCTCAACAGTCCCAATCTTAAGAGGGAAAAAATCGAGGAGTCAGATGCTGGGCAAGTGATCTTAGAAGTATCCGAAAGCAATGACATGCAGAAAAACACAAAGGGCTGTCCCAATCTTTTAGGATAGCATGCCTGTTGACACCAGATTTTGTATTTCACATAGGGCTATTTTACTGGTTGCAGCCATGAAGAGTAAAATGATGTCATTCTTCTAGTAGTAGGAGAAAAAATATTCCTCAGCAAATTCAAAAGAGGGTAACCCATACTGTGCACTAATCTATATGTGCTGTGGAGCTCACATAAACTGTACAATCACTTCCTCGCACTGGGCGCTGAAGCCTGTATTGTAGAGGGTTTTTTAATGCTTCTGCTCTAATCTCCAAAATAAACATACAAGGCAGCATATCTAATCATAAGGTAACACATCGCTCATTTACTTTTTTATTGTGAATGGTTAACTGTAAACACAGCTAGTGCAATATCAGATTAATGATCATGGAAGTGTGCATCACTAGTTCATTATTCTTACAGTTCAGTAGTTTAACACAAAAAGCCACATTAGCAAGATTTTCAATTTGCAAATTATACACTGACTGATCTGACATTCTTGTATCATAGGACATTAATGTTAAGCCTCAATGTGAAATGGTGTCTAAAATCACAGCTTAATCGAAGAGACAATTGACTACAGAAAACTAATGAGAAAAATTTCACCAGGAAAAAATTAATATGCAAAAAAACCCAAAAACCACCCTCAGCCAATGATAAAGTGTTTATAAGAATGGATTTTAAAGTCATCCTTTTACAGAGAAAGATTTTCTCACATATTTCCCCATAAAAAACATAGCACAGAACAGGAACTGGTTGAGACTACCTCCTTATCCTATATGTAGAGAAGTGTCCTCCAAAAAGATAAGCACAGAAGTTTACTCGGGTAAAAAGGATCCTGCGCTATCTAGAAGGAACTTAATTGCAAATAGTTAATCCTTAGATTTTCTGGATAATGGTAGAACAGGAGTGACACAATAACCATTGCATGGATGAGCATTACAAATCTGATGCTTGTGAAGTGCATCTCAGGAGCCAGTGCTGACCTGGGGACCCCACCCTGAGAAACTCCAGGTCTAAACCCAGAATTCCACACATATATCTTCGCAGCAATGCTTAGTGAGCTGCCCAAGAGAAGTGACAAGGAAGGAAATGCAGACACATCCTGAACACTGAACTCCAAGTTTAATACTAAGCTCAAGGTTACAAGCAGATGTCTGTACAAGGTTGACTCAGAGCCTGAAATCCTGTACGTAACCCCCTTCTTACCACTCGTTTAATTCAGATAATTGCCTTATTTTCCTCAAAAAAACTAAAGTGGGATGTCTTATTCAGTCAGCTGGTAGTGGGGCATTTGGTCCAAAGGCACTTTAACTTGCATCCTACACCTTCTGGGTGGATGTTCTGCTCTAAAAGCCACTGCCCAAACAGAAATGCAAAGTCCAAGCCAGAAGACAAAAGAAGCTTGACTGCTGCCCTGGTTTAGGAATGGTATTCTCCAATGTAGTACTCCTGCTAAAACCACGCAGTGCTTCCTCCCTCCTCTCCCCTCCCCCCTTTCGTTGGAGGCACAAAAGGCAAAGATCACTGGTTGATATAAGAATAATTTTCTGGAAACAACAATGAGACAAGAAAACAAACAGTAACAGCAACAATATTATTAACAAAAGGTATAAGAAAAAGAAAGGATTCACACGGAAAGCCCGCTATAATAAATACCCGAATGGCTCCCTCGACACATTTTCTCAACAGGAACCCCCTTTTCCTCTGAAGCAAGAGTCCTTTTCCCCCATCCCTGGCAATTACATTAGGTGGCATAGATTAACCTCAGTGTCTTAGCCATGCCCCCTCCCAGCTACTTCAAAATTATCCCTGTCCTGGCCAGAACCAGGACACTTCTCAGAACATAAAACTTAGGGAAAGCTGCCAGGATTATAAATATTTCACACTATAAAGTGAGCTGATAAACAGGACCAAGCCCTCCTTCCAGATGAGCATCTTAAGATACCAGAGGCACATTCCCTTACTGCTGGCTGGGTTTTGGCCCTAGCCCACCATGCAGCCAAAAGCCCACGAGGCAAAAGTTTGAACAAGAAAATGAAGGATTCCCTAGTATAAAGTGAGATGCGGAGAACTTTTGCTTTTGAGTACTTCATTCTTAAAAGTAAACACCCCATGAATTTAACATGGTAAATAAGCACAGTTTGGGAGAGCTGTGAAGATGGGAGGAGTTAGTGGAAAAATAAAGCCACATTTGAACTGTTTTTTTCCATCCTGTGGAAAAAAATCCCTATAGCTGAACAAGTAGAGACTCCTCTCCCTAAACTGAACTAAGAATGATTAAGTTGGTAACTGACTGATGTGTTTCTGTATGTTGTTGTTAAGAAGGTGTGGGAGAGGGGTGGAGCGAGTGGTCTGACGGATTTATTCTGAATTTAATATTTTCTTTGTGTTGTTAATAAAGTTGTCGTTTACACCCTTAAAAAAAAAGCGTATATTGAAATTGGGAAACCTAATCTATAACATTAATTGGTGTGTTGGTCAGGAAATTTACCTAAACCTAGACATGTATAGGGGCGACTGCTACCAGCACGGGTTTTTCCTCTGGTTCAGCTGCAGTTCGTGTGGCCACAGTGCCTGTTGCTCTGTTTTCCTCCTCCTCCCCCTGAGGGGGCTGTCTAGTAATGGGCAGTGTCTGATAAATAGTAGCCAGAGCCCAGAAAATTCCATAATATTGCACCTCTCTGGAACTGCCCACAGCATTTTCCTTTCAAATATTCTTCCAGTCTAACAGAGTTCTCTGGTTGTTCAGAGATAACCTTCCAAACCATTGGAGGAGAGAAGTCCTCCAAATACTGGCCACATTCCATGCCACTCATTACTATCTCACACTTGGTGAAGATATCTGAATGACCTTTCTAAAAATCTCTTTCATCACTCTAAATATGGTGTGGCTGGTGATGCCTTGGAGTGGCTTCCTAGAATGGAGGGTATACAAGATTAATGGAGCAAGCATAGTTGTTTATTAAAGGCCTTCATAAGGTACACCTTGGGAAGTCAATGCATCTGAGAGGCGCTACACCCAAGATGGATGACGGTCACGAGTTTTTCAGACAAATATAAGCTTGGTCCATTTACATATCAGGGGTCAATCCTTCAATTACAGCTTCAGGTAATGAAGTCATATTCCCCGAGTTTGCTTCCCCCAAATTCACTTTTCTTTATACTTTCTGGAGCCTGAGGCTTTAGGGTGTTCTTGAATTTCAGGCTTAGAGGGATTGTTTTGTCTGACCAAAATGTGAAGACAGTTACCTAACACTTCATATGGAGTTTAGAGTTATGCACTAATGCAGTACAGGATTTGAAAAATATAAATGCTAATATCTTAAGGCATCACTGGTACTGAGTAGACATAGAAACAAGAACATGCTTTCCTTAACATCCAAAAAAATTCAAATATCTCAATTCTCTTGTAACAAACCTGAAGGAGAAAAGGGAGTAAAAGCTTGGGGAAAGCATCCTGCCCTGTATCCCTACAGACTGGGTACGGTTATTAATGAATTCCCATAGGTAGCACCCAAAGCTGGGACAGGCTAGCAACACTTATTATATATCCCAAAATGATACTCATTGCCCTTGATGTTATCTCCTAAACTGATATCCCACAGTACAGCAACAAAGCAATCCTGATCCCTCTCCCTGCTCTGAAGCATGGATTTATCTTCTCTCTGGTCCCTCTGGCTAGCTCTCGACCAGGGGAGAGTGAGGAACTCATGTGGACAAAGGTAAAAGACAAGGAGGCTCCCTTTTCCCAGGATATAGTCCAGCAGTTTATTCTTGAATGGATTCCAAGGGAAGAGAGAGAGTGAATAAAGGCATGGTGGGAATTTTAAACTCGGGCAGAGGGGAGGGGAAAAACCAAACCACAACCAATGGGATCACACTGGCAGGGAGGGGCGAAGGGAGGGCTGAATCAACTCCACCGACCCACGGGGAATACACAACAAACCATTCAGTACAATATGCAACCCATAATTTAGTGCAATACAACATCTCCCCCCTTTTTGTTAAATAAAGTTAAAAGAAAGGTGTCGGGTTTATTCTGATTCAGAATATGGATTTGCCCACCACTTATGATTTGTGGGCAAGATAGATTGCTTTTGGTTTGTCAACTCTATGCAATTGACTTCTGAGGTAGTAGGAATGAGACCATTAATGGCTTTGAAAATTAAGCAACGTAGAATTCAGAATGCCATCACTACTAGAAAAAGAACAGCAAAAAAACAACAGAATTGTCTTGTCTATTGAAGTCCACCACCCCATGAATCCCCAGCCTTTGAACAGTACACTGAACCAATCCTTGGACTCTTGCTTCACTTGCCCGATCAAGCTTTTCGTTTCCCAGATGGCTGTGTGGATGTTGGGAGCTTTGGAGGTGAGGTTCATACAACAAAGTCTTTCAATTTCCTGGCATTTGTGTCCATGCAGCAGCAGGAGGAAGTCTATGGCTTCACGATTTTGGAGTGTGGCCTGCCTGGTAATTTCCTTGTCTTCTAGGAGGGAGTTGATGGCAATAGATGTTAAGTTTGCCTCTTTGACCACCATGCACTCTAGGTGGCCCAATTCACCTAGAGCTTTGGATGCTGCGACCCATGGAGGGAACAGGGACACAGCAATCCTTTTTGACTTGGACCAATGAAAAATTTCAGAATCACAGTTTGGGTCCAAATCGTCAGCGCTTCTCTATTGAATTGTGTTGGCTGATTTGTTTTTATGAGTCCATTCGCCAATTAAGGTTTGGTTGGGTGCCAACAGGGACAACCGCCCAAAGGTACATGGCCCTCCTAATAGCCGAGAAGGGATCTCTTCCCATGCTCGATCTCTGCAAATTAAGAACAATCCCTTAGGGGGGCTTTTGAGGCTAGAACAGTATGGATTGTCTGCTGCAACATGGCTCAGAATATTACACCGTCTTTTGCCATTGAACTCCTCCCGATATTGCAGCATGTTGTGAAAGGATTTAGTGCTAGATAATGGGCTGTAGGTAAAGTGAACCCAGTATGGTGCCAGGGAGGAACCCAATAGCTCTAATTCTTGGAGTTCCTGAGCTGCTTTGGGAAAACTTGGCAGCCACTTCTTTACGGGGTTCTTAATCATTACAGCCCACCACCGATGATTTTGGTGTGATCAGATGCTGTTTGGCTCAGGACCTGGGTTAGGCATAGGTGTGTCAAAGCTGGCTAGATATTCTCCAGCCTGCAATGGAATCCCTACCAGGCAGGTGGACATAGGGTCTCTTGCTGCTGCAGTGGACAAGCATATATTTTCTTGTTGGAGCATCTGTGCCAGGGTCACCCAGATGTTTTGGAGCTGCTGAGGGACGATCCACACAGCTGTAAGACTGCTCAGTGCGAACAGGATGACAACTTGGATAGGGCTCATCGCAAGGTTGAGTGGGAGGTAGGATTTTTTCTCTAAAAAGAAAAATAAACATTTTTTAAAGCATATTAAAGTTTAGTGAGTCTGCCAGAAGGTACCTAGATCTTAGGAAGGTTTTCCCTCCTCTTTCCAGCAATGTCTTCTTTTTGAAGCAACGGCTACTTGC
The DNA here is from genome assembly GCA_034336665.1 of Luscinia megarhynchos. Taxonomy (NCBI): domain Eukaryota; kingdom Metazoa; phylum Chordata; class Aves; order Passeriformes; family Muscicapidae; genus Luscinia; species Luscinia megarhynchos. Next base: position 725,606 of record JAPFBE010000036.1, read on the forward strand.
TTCTCCTCCCCTTCTGCTGGAGCTAGATTTTTGGGGACAAAAGTTTTGAGCCACTTTTGGGGTATTCAGTGCGGGCCTCAGAGAGGGTGGATACACATGCGTAGCCACGCCCTCAGGTAGCGAGTTCATAAGCTCCCTTCTTCTTCCAGGTTTCTGGGTCCTTAATTATGATAGGTGGACACTGGGACAACTTAAACTGACTACTGTTGTTAAAGTGACGTACCACCAGAGGACACATTTTCTCAAATGAACGATTTAGAAAATTAATCATGAACATGGCTTTGCAGAGCTTTTGTTGTGGCGACATCCACACTGTTGAACTGCTCTGTCTAGCCAGGACTTGCTTGAGCGTCTGATGGGCACGCTCAATCACAGCTTGACCATTGGGGGAGTGGGGGATGCCTGTTTTATGTTCCACTCCCCACTGCTGGGCAAACTAGGAATTCCTTGGATGCATACACTGGGACATTGTCGATCTTGATTTCCCTAGGGATCCTCAGCACTGAAAAAGCTTGCACTAGGTGTTGTTTGGCATGCATAGCCCTTTCTCCTGCGTGGGCAGAAGCATTAACCACACCTGAATATGTATCAATGCTTACATGTACAAACTTGAGGCAACCAAAACTGGGAATGTGTGTAATGTCTGTCTGCTACACTTTCAGCTCCCAAGGCCTCGGGAGTTAACCCCAATACCCAGCGATGGCATGGCCTGGAGCTAGCAACTGGGACAACTTACCACAATAGCTTGAGCCTGACTCTGTGTTAGTTGGAACTGATGAATCAGACCTGGCACATTCTAATAGTATTGCTGGTGGCTCAGCTTTGCCTGTTGGAAGATGTCAGGGAGGCGTGCCCTTGCGAATGGGGCAGCAAGGGAGTATGCTTTACGATTCCCTTCTGCGATTTCGTCTGGCAAATCAGTGTGTGACCTAACATGCATCACATGGAACAGATACTCTCAATGTGAAACTAAATAAATTAGTTTTGAGAGCAGCCTGAAGAGATGCTCGTTCTCTATGTCTTTGAGAACTGCCTGCTCTGCTCTGGACACTACCCCCACCATGTAGGCTGAGTCGGTTATCAAGCTAATTGGCTCCAAGATCTTCTCAAAGGCTCTTGCGACTGTGGCCAGTTCGGTGACCTGGGTCGACTCTACAGCAAATTCAACACCAGTTTCCCATAGCTGAGTCTAGGGATTTCTCCAAGTTATCACCGACTTGTGGGATGCCCCGTACGTGTCTGAGAACACTGTGAGAGCCTTGAGCAGCCTACGGCCCCTTTTCTCACAAGGAATGGGGTGGAATTCTTCGTTAAACAATTTGCGTGATTTGGCGTAGACTGATATTTGTCCACTGTAGCTGTCCAGAGATAATTGAAAGTTGGTATTGCTCTGGAGCAGGTTCTCAAACATCTCTTTGGTCAGCCTCTCGAGAGACTTCCTTTTCTACTCAAAAAGTTTGACCGGGAGGTGAATACACACAACCAGCCAACTCACACAGCCTTATCCCGGCTTTCCGGAACAGCTGAGCCATCAGCTCTTGTGGCTTGGTGATGGTCTTGGATCGTTGGTGGGAGAGGAAGACCCACTCTATGATTAAGAGTGGATCTTTCTGCCGTTCGATCCATTAGACAATCAAACCATGCAAGTGTGGCAACTTTCCCAGGACAAAAAATTTGAAAGGCAGCTTGGGCTGATAAGGATGAGCCTGCCTCTTGGCCAAAGCCTTCTGTGCTTTTTCAATTGCGGCCTTTGCCTCTGGGGTCAGTTTCTTGGGAGAAACCATCTCTCTCTTTCCTTTCAATAAATTGAGGAGGGGGTCTAGGTCCTCATTGGTGAGGCCTAGCCAGAACCTGACCCAGTTCAAAGACCCGCACAAGGAATGGAGATCCACTAGGGTTTTGGGATCACTATGGATTTCCAATTTCTACAGAATAGTAGTCTGCACAGTGATCTCCAAGCCCAGGTACTTCCAAAGTGGCATCCTTTGTCTTCCTGAAATTGGAATTCAGCAGAAGTTAAAACTTTAACCAGTGGGTCAAGTGTGTGTTGGAGTATAGAGTCATCGGGGGGCACACACAAGCACATCATCCATGTAGTGTAGGATGGCGTCCTCCCTTTTTTGGGCTAACACCGGGGACAGCAATGAGGCCACATACCACTGGCAGATGGAAGGACTGCACTTCATGCCTTGCAGAAACACTTTCCAGTGGTAGCGCCTCATTGGGGTTTCTTGATTAATTGAAGGAACTAAGAAGGCAAACCGTGGGGCATCATCTGGATGCAGGGGACTTTGGAAGAAACAGTCCAGGACATGTCCAGGACAGCCAATTGCCAGTTTCGGGGGAGCATCATTGCAGAAGGCATCCCAGGTTAGAGTGACCCCATGTCCTCAATTAATTTCTTTATTTCCTGGATGTAATAGAGGAGCCGCCACTTATAATTTCCTGGCTTCTTTATTACAAAGACTGGGGTGTTCCAAGGGCTGTTTGTCTCTTCTATGTGACCCTTGGCCAATTACTCCCCCACAAGGTCCTCGAGCGCCTTAAGATTTTCTTTACTGAGTGGCCACTGACCTACCCAAATTGGAGTGTCATCCAGCCATGTCAACTTGTGGGCCAAATAGAAGGGTGGCTGAGGGCAGTGTGCCAGGGGAATGAGGTGAGTTATGTCTCCCTTGATGGTCAGGGAGCCACCTCAATCTCCAGGGGTGTGTGTGCAGTGTCCCCAATAGCAAAATACTCACTGTCCAATTTCATGTAGTCTTTTGTCACGTTCTGTGAGTTGTCTGGCAGGTCCACTCCAATGACTGTCTAATCAGTAGACCTGAATTGAAAGCTTTTGGTTGTCACGAGCCTGAAACACCCGTGAGGCTGCCAAACTTTGTTAAGCAAACATTTGTGATTTTTATTTTCCCGCTGTCCTGCACCCTACTTCTCTTCCTCCCCTTTTTTCTGTTAAGAGAGAGGCTTTCCCCACTGTGGAGCCCGCTGTATTTATATCATGACGCGCATTTATGTCAGAGGCGAGTCCACAGTTTGGTCTCAGTTTTTTTGTTTGTTGGTCGCTCCTTCTTTCTGATTTCTCTTCTGCTGCTGGCTTTGAGGACAGTTTGGATTTTTACACTGGAAGCAGATGACATGTTGAAGCTGCTCTGGTGACATTTGTTGCCTCTTTACTCCTGGTGTTACAGCTGCTGCAGTTATTGTGTTTGCCAGTCACAGCTTCCTCTCTGGTGCACAGAACAGCTCTGCTTTCTTGGCACACGGTTCTATCATCTGTGCTAGTGTTGGCGGAGGATCGATAGGCAATCCTAGGATTACCCTGCGTCAGACTTCATTGGCATTACTCTGGGCCATCTTCTTAATTAGTACTTCCTGTGCCACCCGGACTTCCACTTTCCTCTCTATTTGTGCATGAAGCCGATCGACAAACTGCAAGAAATTCTCTGAGGCATACTGTTTAATATTAATATAACTATTGACTTCAACTGTTTTTAACTGGTTAAAAACTTTTTCTGCAGCTTTACAGATCTTATCTAAAACGAATTTGGATAACACCCGAGTTTGGTTCTTGGGGCTAGCCCAGTCCCCCTGATCTCATAGATACTCAAAAATGATATCATTTCCATCAGCGTCTTTCACACCCTGGGATCTTTGCTGATGATCCCCTAGGAGTCCCTTCAGAAATCTTTTCCATGTGCTTTCCCACAGATCAAACTCTGAGGGGGTTAAGAGACACTGTAAAAGATCTCGGAGGTTCCAACAAGCTAAGATGCAAGCTCGGACCATCACTCCTTAACCTATTAGAATTCTAGTTTTTTAGCACACCAGGTTACGTATAGAACTACGCATGCAATCTATCTTGTTCTGTCTGAAAAATGTAAGGAATATTCTTGCTGTAGCTTTACTATGTCTAAGTCCTGTCTACCACTGTGGGCCTGGAGCCTCTTGCTGAAGATATCAGTATGTTTCAACCTTCACTAGAACTCACTCTTCTACTCAGGCATTTGAAACTCTCACTTACTAAAAGCATTAGAACTCATCCTAAAACTACTAACTTACTTCTACTTAAATGTCTACTTTATGTGTGAGTGGCTTAATATACTTCAATCCATCCAAAGGCTTTAATTTAATCCCTGCACTCTGATTTCTCTCTGAAGAATTCAGAGAGATCCCTGACTCACTGACTCCAACACTCACCCAATCAGATTCCACCTGGGCTGCAGACATATCATTGGTCAAGGGGGCTGGGTGGTACCAAGACCTCGACTAATTGGATGTTCAAGTGCAGGAATTTTGAACCCCCTATAAAAGGAGGCCTCCATGAATAAACATTACTGTTGTCCTTGTCGAAGATGGAGAGTGTGTCGTATCTGTTTCCGACCCCTCCTCCACCATGCAGTTACAGAAAATATGACCCCCTTTCCTTCAAATTGTTCTAATTTTTGAAATCATGAGTCTTTCAGGCAAAAATATGGTAAAAGGAATAACAGTTCTTTACTAGTATGTATAACAAGGCAAACAAACAAAACAGTGGCAGCGACAGCAAACAAAACCAGAAACCTAGTAGCAGCCTTCTTGACTGCAGGCCCTTTCCACTTAGGTGTAGTTATGGTTGCAGCCATCAGGGGTGCTATTGGCTCCCAGTTGGGCGGGGTGGGTGTGATGATTCCCCCGCAGCTGCAGGGGGTACTGTGGCGCTGCTTTCAGCCATCTCCCTCCATGCAGTAATGGCGGATGCAGCCAGCAGAAAGGAATGGAGAAAAGGCTTCCTTTACGAACTCACAGCAAGAGCCGATTCTGGTGCCCCCTCTGGATAGCAAAAAAAGCTGTAGCAGGAACCTCGGAGTAGCAAGCTCGGAAGGCAGGGATGAGCAAAATCCTGGCGTGGTAGGTAAGATGTATCAGAAATTTGGCAGCTGTAGCTGAAACCGTGGAGCGTCCCAGCATGGCAGGGGGTGCAAGTTACAGTGTAGCAAAGAAACCTCAGATCAGTGGCAAAAAACGGTGGGGGTGGGCAGCCCGGCTCCCGAGCAGGACAAGGGAAAGGCTCTCTGGGAAGGGAAAGGGGTCAGGAACCTGGGGTTTTCCCCTGAGGCACCTGAGCAGATGGTGAAAGTCCTTTTTTAGTGAGGTAGGGTGTTAATAAGGTCCCAGTGCAGCGGCCACTCTTACGAGGAGAGCTCTACTCATGGTAGGAGAAGGCAGCAGAAGACAGAACCCTGCAGTGGTGGTGAATTCTTCCCACAATGACTGCAGCCTCCTTCCCCTCTGAATGCTGAGAGCACAAGAGATTGCAGTTGCCCCAGCCCCTTCTTTTTCCTGCCCAATTCTCGCAGTATCTTTGCCTTTCCCAGAGAAAATCCCAGGTAAAAAGAGGGAGTAGCCAACTGAATCTCTCCCCCGAACTGTGGCCTCTTTTGTCTCTCTTAAGTACCCGGTCGTTATTGTCTCCTAGCAACACATATGGGGAAACATTCTTTGAGAGAAAGAAACAAAAGAAAGAATCTTAAACCCCAATACCATTGAAATCCCCCAGACCATCATGGCTCACTCACTTCTCCCCTCCTCCAAAGCAGGATGGGGAGGAGAATTGGAGTGTTTACTTTGCCCAGCAAGCAAAAGCATGGAGGGGCTCTGCCAGAACGGGGCCCAGCTGCCTCCCGCCAGGCCTCGTGGGTGGCTGGAGGGGCTTAGCCACCCCACAGCTGCTCTGAGCCAGCGGCAGGGTAGAGCCCCGCCGAGCTGCGACCACGCCGGGGAAGGGGGACGGTTCTAAGATCTTAGCAATGGGCTTCTACTCCCCCTGGCCATCAGGGCCCCTGGTTGAGAAACAGGGCCCGGCAGCCTTCCAAGTCTACCCTTGCCTGACCTGGGCCGCATGGGATGGGGGGGCCCGGGCCAGGTCGGTCTTACTTTGTGAAAGGCAGGAAATTAAAGAGGACTTTTCCCGGGGTTTACTTGTTAAAAAAAAAAGTGGATTCACAGAGCGAACTAACTTCTCTAATTGGTTTCTCAGGCTGTCAACAACTAAATCAGCCTCTAATTGCTCCCATCAATCCACAGAGGAAGTTCTCATGGAGAAAAACTTCCTAGTATGCTTTCGTCCCAGGTGCCTTCAATGCATAACCAGCACATGGGGGAAGGTGGGTAAATTGGCTAGACTTTATTGAGTCTATGAACACTTGGACTTTTACACTTTGGAACTGGCTGGATTATTCTCAAAAATTTGTTATACTGAAGTTTGTTTTGACCCCCAGAGTATTAGGAGCAGACTCATTAGGAGCGAAACACTATGAATGTCTCTGGTGTGAATGACATGCTTATGCTTGGGCTCTTCAACCAGGGACCATATTTTGCCTGCAAGAGGCAATTAAGTAACATGCTGCCAATCAACAAAAGTTGTGAAAAGCCATACTGCTTAATGGTATTGTCCATGAGATCACATCTGGGCTGATTGCTGTAGGTATGTGCTGCCTACTTCAGCCAGGGAGTTTTCTGCTTAAAGTTGTAGATGGTATTGTTAAGTAATAGATCAGGTCAGGTTGGGGTATGGGTAGTGAGTAACCATCCCAAAGCATGGCATTGTCTGTTCCCATGTGTCCTGGTTTTGGACAAATTTACGGGAGATATCTCGCAAAGGAGTCCCCCTAGGAAAATAAACCCCCAGAACTCCTTCCCCCTCCCACTACCGGGTTCGGGAAGAACTTCCTCCGAGGGAAAAAAAGTGGAAAAAACTTGTTTATTTTAACAAAACACTTCCCAGCACCAGGAAAGAACAATCCCCAGATGACACAAAACGTTTTCACTAAGGTGAGTGAGGATGGACGAGCTCGGTCAGTCACTGCTGGGAAGGGTGCAAAGCTTCTTTGGCAGGCTTCCAGAGGCAGTCTCTGATGTTCAGATCCCTCCGTCTGGAGCCGGTGCAGATCTTCGGGATGAGGGGAAGAAGGGAGAGAGAAAGAGGGAGCAGCTGGGAGCAGGAGAAGCTGGGGCAAAAGCTAGGGGAAAAAGCGGCAGCCAAAGCGGCAAAAGCAGCAGCAAAAGCAGCAGCAGCAGGCCAGCAGCAGCAGCAGCCAAAAGCAGCAGGCAGCAGCAGCACAGCAGCCGGGGGCTTGCCGGGGCGGGGGAGGAACAGCCACGGCGGCAGCAGCTCTGTGCAGACAGAGGGGAGGGGGCAGGGAGAGGAGTAGTCGTAACACTAACCCAGGACACCATGCCTCATTGACATATCTTCATTGATCTTTGGCAAGTGCACCGTACTTGGTCTCACCTGGCGTTCAATTAGCTAATGACGTATGTTGTGGGGTCAGGTCTGTGCAATGGCAGAGGGATGGAGGAAGGCTCTGGTATGTTTGGCCACAAAAGACCTGTCATTGTGATGCTACCTGGCCTCTTAATCTGTCTTGGGGTCCCTGGGAATCCAAGCCCATCTTGGGTGTCTCCCTCCTCCTATACTGGACCAGCTATACTTTGGGGTGTGACTGAGAGCTGACATAAAGTCACCACATGACCTGATTAGAGTTCCTGGTATCTCAGCCTTGTGTTTCATCTTTCCCTCTGCAGTTATTAGCTTTGCTGAGCATGTGAGTGACTTTCATCTATTTTCAAGAGAATTGTGAAGTATTTTTGACCTGCCTACTCTTTACTAACACTTCTAAAATAGCAAATTTCTGCTATTAAAGCAAAAGTAGGCATGCTGATGATGCTAGGGGAGAGCCTGTGAGTTATACTTCAACAAATATAGCAAAGCTCTGGATAGAGGCTAGTGGATGGAAAGAAACTCTTGAGGTGTTGGAAGGCTGCATCAGTTCTATATCCTTAACTTTTGTATACACCAATTTCTCTGTGAAATCCTAGCTGTTTTGTTCAGCATTTTCTTCAAATTTAGGGATTTTTCTTCCGTTTTCTTAAGTATAGAGTAGTGTCACGGTGTGACTTGTGTTTTGCCAATTTTAATATATTTAATCTTTTTTAGAGATAGGATTTGGGAGTAGAGACAAGGCAGGCTCAAAACTTAAAAGGATATAAGAAGAAATTTATTAATAACACAAAAAGAATTCAGAATAAGTTTCCTAGATTATTCCCCCCTCCCTTCATTCCACATTCCTTAACAACATCATACAGAAAACACTTCAGTCAGTTATCCACCCAAATAATAATTTCAGTTCACTTAAGAGAGAAAAGTCCCTTTTTTAGTTATCACTTAGGAGGTGTCTTCACCTTTACAATCTACATCTGCCCGGGAAAAATTGCAGATTATGACTCTCCTCCCATTTTTTCACAGCCCTTTCAGAGCTGTGCTATGGGTTTTGTTACGCACCTGGGGTACCACTTTTAAAGGCAGGCTGCTGAAAAACAAAATTCTCTTCATCTCCTTCTCTATCAAATGTCTATATTCATATTCCAGTCCCAGAACAGAGAGAGAGCTCCATTTCCCCAAGGCAAAAAGTCTTCTACTCAAGCATCCAAACCTCCCCAGTATATTTCACAGTTTAAAGGAATTTTAGTGTAGTCACCATCCCCTTAGCCCACAAAAAAGGTTTTTAGCTACTTATCAGGTGCATCTTTTCAATCTCTTCCCACCAGGAACTTTATCTTCATTCTGCTGACATTTGTAGTCTCCATGCTTTATTCCTTCTCATTCAGGAGAGTTCAGGAGATCGAGAATCTTATCCAGGCATTAAGAAGTTAAAATTGTATCCAGATCGTGAAGAAGCCACACAGGCAGCTGGAGTCCTCTTCTACCATGTGGAAAGCCAGTGCCGGGGCCATGCGGCCGGTGCCAGGGACATGTGGAGCCGGGGGCCACCAGGCCAGGGCCGGGGCTGCCCGGAGCCATGCAGTCGGGGGGCTGGGGGTCGGGACCATGCGGCCGGGCCAGGCCTCCCACCAAGCTAGGGTCGGCGTGCCGGGCCGGATCCAAGGCTGACCCTGGAGCCAGGCCGGGACCCCAGCCAGAGACCTCCGCACCTCCCGAGGCCAGAAGCCGAAAAAAAGAGCAGTTAACTTAATCCAATGTGATTTGTGAAAGTGAAATAAACTTCCATTGGTTTCCCGTGCTGTCCATCACCAAATCAGCTCTCCGATTGGTGCCAGGAGCTCACAGGGGAAGCTCCCAGAGACGGGAGAGCCCCTCCCACTTCCCAGCCTTATGGAGCTTTCCCTGAGGCGAATCCGCCCCTCCCCCCTAGCACGTGAAACCAACACAAGTAGTGATTTCTGTACTCTGGACAGAATATATGCAGTATGTTTCCTGGAACAAACTCTGTATGAATAGCATTGTTTTGTTTGCTTGTTTTTGCATTGTTGTAATTTAAACTATTTTAAATATCTTTATTTTAAAAAGTATATGTTATGAGGGAGGTGTGTTATGGAAAAACACCATGATGACACTGGGAAGGAACATCCCTGTGCTTGTAAGGGACTTATGTTTTGTTAGGCTACTTTTATGTAATACATAATTTATGCAACTGTAGTGATGCAGAAAACCTGAGGATGACAATATTTAGGCTGAGCCTAAAACCTACTAATAATTCTTGGTTGACATGTTGAATTTTGGATCTTAATTTGCAGATTAATAACTATATTATGTCAACTTGAAATAAAAGTATTATGGGAAATCAGTATCTTCTTCCTAAGAAAGTGTGTTGTGTCTGCTGCTACATGCTCATATGGTCAACAAAATATTGTCTTCTGCTAGGTAGCAGTAAGCAAGCTTTCTTCGGTACATTTAGTTGAGCTTTGTTTGGTAACACTATTGAATATTGCTTCATCATGTTTACTCTGAACATGAATTCCTACAGTCTGATGTCAGACTGGGTGAAAGGGATATACAATTTGGAATTCAGCATCTGTTAGGCTCTTTGTGTGGATGAAACATAGCACTTGTTGAGAATAGCCTGCGGATGTTACACAAACAGGATGAGGGAGCGAGTGCAATGCATTGTTTTAGATGTGTTATAAATTGTAATTTCTGATCAAATCTTTTGTTTTGATGCCTTCTTTTTTTGGGGTCTAACATAGATGGATTGGAAGAAGAGGAGTGCTATGAGGGGTCTTATTTATCTACTTTTACTGTTATGAAACTCCTAGAAAATGTATTGTATTTTCTGAGGACTTAACTGCTTGCAGAGCTCAGCAGAATTTGGCACGAGGCTTCATGGCTGTCATAGCAGGAGGTTCACAACTTCAGCATTAATTAAAACATGCATATAGCTATGGACATTGTCTGTTGCAGTGCAAGCTTGGCTTATGGTGTGGCTGCCTTGAAAACCCAGCTGAGTTCCATGGGCTGGCCTTTGAGTGGATATTCATCCAATCAGGTTCCATCTAGGCTGCAGACATATAATTAGTCAAAGGAGCTGGGTGGCACCAAGACCTCAACCAATGATATGATCAGGTGCACAAATTTTGAACCCTCTATAAAAGGTAACCTCCATAAATAAACTGTCACTGTTGTCCTTGAACGAGCAAAGGAGTGTGCTGTGTCTATCTCCAGCCCCTCCCCCACCACGCAGCAGTCACCAGCATCACGAGGTAACAAATGCAATTACAAGTGGTGCCCCCTCATGAGATACAGACTCAGTCACTTTAAATACCGCGGATTTGCGGGAAGACAGGAGCAGCGGAATCTGCTGCAAACACAGCCAGTGGGATGGCGGAAAGTGACAAGTTTGTCATGATCGGCTGGAATTACCAAGGAGAAGCTGGTGGGATGGCGCAAAAGCAGCAAAATTTGCTGCAGGCAGCGGAATTTGCTGCAGACAGTGGAATTTGCTGCAAAATCACAGCGGTGATGGCGGAGCTGCTGCGTTATTCCAGAAACCCCCTAGAGGATTGGAACCACTGTTGGGATCATAGGAGCGTGGGTTTCTACAGCAGAATATCCCGTCCTGAAGGAACGGACTTTTTTTCTTTAAAAAATCGGGATTAATTACTATGAGCGGGCTTTACTAGCCCTGCTCTGTAGCTGTTTTTCGAGGTTGGTGCTTTCCAACCCCAAGCTTAGCAGCTCCAAGCCCAGATTTCTCTGGACTTAGGCTGCTGGGCTTACAGCTACCCACTAGCGGAGTACAGAAAAATTGAGATGGAGCAGCACTGGTTCCGGAGATAGCTTTATTCCTCCGAAGGGAGAGTACAGCAAAGTCTGGTTACATCAGATAACAAAGGACTTTTTATAGGTTTACAGAGGATTGAATTTTCTACCAATAAAACTACAGCTTTTAAACTAACCAATTATCTTAAAATTCTTAAGTAAAAAAGGACCAATAACTTGTTGGCTTTAAGAGCCAATAGAAATCCAAAAAGATAACAGGGTTTTCGATAAGGGAAAAGGGGGGTTGGTTGCTAGGCATTCAGTAATTATGGGATGGAATTCCAGGGATAGATTTTAGGGGGAGTAACATTGTCTACAATGCTCACATGGTGCGAAAGCCACAAACTGGACATGCTAAGGGACTTCATTAGACTTATTAACTTGGGAGAGGCCTGGCAAAAGCATACTTACAGCAGCCTCTGATGGTGATGAAACAGCCATCAATGTTATAAAACCATGGAAGATTATCCTGGACTTACTAAAGCAATTAAATAATGGAAGGGGAAGGAGGACGGGCGGGGCGGGCACAAACGGCTTCTAAACCCCCACATAGAAACAAAAGACAGTTGAGCAAAGCCACAGGAGCAGCCCGACCATCTCTCTATACCCCCTCGCACCAGCTTTGGCTGGCCATGGCCACTGTGATACTGTGCCCTGCTGCTGTGAGACTGTGATAGCTGGCACAGCCCATACTGCCGCTTTGGGTGAGCACGCCATGCTGCCCTGCTCTGTGGGTGGGGACCATGCAGCAATCCCTCCAGCATCTCAAGATGTTGGTCGCCACTTTTTTTGCACCCAAGATGGCGGCAACCGCATGGCTGCCAGCTGGAAAAGAGAAGCCTTGCCTACTCTGTGGGGTGTGGCTCTGGCCCCGGCCCAGCCTCTGTGGGGCATGGCTCCACCCTGAACCAGGCTCCATGGGTGTTGGGAGTTGAGTGTTTTTCTATTACTGTGTCAATTTAAAGAATTTTTCCCATTATTATGCTAATGTAGCTTGCCGGGTTACACTCAGGACCTTTGAGGACTCTGGGAAAAAGGGGTAGGTGGGAGCTGGGCTGGCGGAGGGGCTCTCATGTTTCCGGAGGGGGAACTCGTGTTTCCGGCGAGCTTGGAGAAGGACCTCCCGTCTGGAGCCACGCGGCCGAACGCAGGAGAGGCAGACCCTCTGCGATCACCTGTCCTGCATCTGCCCTGCTACAACCTCCTGCCTCTGCGGACACAGCTAATCACCCAGACACAACGGTGAGTGAGGAGCTGCCCTCTCCAGCCCGTTCCCACCCGAGACCGGCATGGCTGCTGCCGCCCCTCCCGCCTCCGCTCCCGCCTCTTTGCGGCTGTCGGATTTTGTTCTGCCTGGAGCCCCGGGACCGAGGGCAGAGAGAGAGTGGTCCCACAGCTAAAGAAAGGACTGGGACCGAGCTATCTGTTCTGTGCTGTTGGTAATTCTGAACAACTGCTGTTGTTTCTGCTTACGGTTATATATATATTAGTAAAAGAGCTGTTATTCCTACCCCCTTATCTCTGCCTCAGAGTCTTGGATTCAAACATTTGTAATACTTGGGGGGAGTGGAATTGGGGTCTCTACTTGTTGGCAGACACCTGTCCTTCAAACCAGGAGAATAGGGCATGGCTTCACCCCTGACCCAGCTTATGTGGGGCGTGGCTTCACCTCTCACCCAGCCTCCGGGATTCATAGCTCCACCCCTGACCCAGTCTTCATGTGTGGGTCTGTGAAGTGCATCACCAGGAATTCCTGGAGACATAGTACCAGGGAAGAGCAGCACCCATGTCCCGAGAACACCATCCCTGCTGGAATCAGAGTTTTATATACCGACAAGGGACTCAGAAGACATCAGCAGAGAAAGCCAAAGCCATCATCCTGCAGAGCAACATGATATCTCTGCAGCCGATCCTGTGAACTTCTGGCAAAGGGTGAAAGAATCAGAATTACCTTTTTCAGAGACAGTGCAGGTGACCTCCAAAGCCAAGCCTTTGACCACACCTCCAAGCCTTTCTATACCTCCAGCCAAAAACTAAGTTTATCAGGGCAGTGGGAGGAGATCTTCAGGTCCCTAATTCAATCGAAGTAAAGCCCCATGCCACGCGGCATCAGTGGGAACTGGGAAAACTCTCCCCAGCGACTGGTCCCCTCTTCACATACCTTTCACAAAGCAGCGGCAGGGGAGGGACATATATCTGAAGGGGAACACCTGCAACCGTGTGGCACTCTGAAGCAGCCCCAAACACACAAAAGGCCGCCGCCCCAGGCATGGAGGGGACCCCAAACACCTATACTCACATCAGGACTGAGAATCGCATCTTGGAAAAAGTTTCTGCGAGGTGCCCACTGAGTAAAAGGCATCAGAGAAAAGATTTCAAGAACGTGGCTTCATAAAAACAATAGCAAACAAGCCAATCTAAAGAGATATCACCAAGCACATAGAAAATCTAAAATATAGCAGCAAAGAGCAAGCCATCTTCTCAGCAAATGCAGTGAGATGCTGACAGCCTCCTGTCTGAAGACAGTGGAGATGCAAACCAAAAAATTTAGCAGTGCCAACTGAGGCAAAGCAGACAGCAGTGTTCGCCTCCAGCAGAGCCAAACAGCTGCTTCACCTACCTCTACTTTGCCAAAGGCTAGCATCATACTCACTCAACCATCCTGGAAAATTCAAAGATCTTGCTTATTCTAACAAGTTCAGCAAGGCAAATGTATAAAAAGGTATTTCATTAACAAATTTCAGTTGTAGTTTTCTAAACACTTACCTGCTATCACTTTTGTTTGCAATGTCTAAAATTACTTTTCATGCTGAAAATCGCTAACAACTACCTTTCATATTTCTATATAGCTAAAACATTCATGTTAACTGCTGTTAAAATTAATAGCAAGTTTTTATGTATAACAAGCTTATCACTGCTATCACTGAAATACTAATTTGCATGTTTTGTTATTTTGAAGCAAAATATAAACAGAGCTTTAAAATATTAGATTTTTGCAACCAAATATGCAGGTGCAATATTCACAAGACTAAAGTCATTTGAGATCATTTGAAATCCCCAAAGAGTGAAACTATACATCAAAGAGTAATAACAGAAACTTCAAATTTAACAAAATAGTTTGCCTTACAGCTTTGATGTCATGTCCCTATACCTTTCCTGAAGAAAACATATTATTTAAAGATGAATTATCATTCCAAAACACCTTTAAAGCAGTTAAAATTGTTGCCAATTTCAAAACTCTTAACAAAAGGAAAAGGTTCATTAATTTACACTGCAACCATTAGTGATGTTATATAAATATACAAATGATAGTACAATAACTGTATAAGGATAAATTCCTTCCAACCTCAGGAAATAACTTCATAGTGTCTTTAGAAATCAAAATGACTTTTGTTATCACTGTTCTGTAATGCTAACAGAAACGTGTAATTTCTAATTATATACCAGACTTGTAAAACCTAAGAAATAGAGATGTTTTCTTTAATAGTTTTGAATTGTTTAGTTATAACAAAAGGGTAAATAGTATTTTCAAAAGAGTTACATATATATATAATTATATTTTTTTATAATTTCTTTATAATATCATTAATTGAAGGTTTATTTTAAAGATATGTTAGGGAAATCTGCCAGTTTATGTTTTCAGCTCAGACCAAGCTGTAACCTTAACCAGGAAGGAAAAGTTTTACCATCAAAGACCTTCTCAGTTTCAGCCTTCGCCCTGGCCAGACTGTGGCTTTGACTGACAAGGAAAAAAGATTAAACTCAGATGTTTCTGAGCTAAAGGTGAAAGCAAGTCATTTTGACTAGCTGATTTAGCCTTGCAAAAGCTGAAATCCTTTCCTTTGAGATAAACATGGAGAATCTTATGCAGAGAAGATTCTCTTAAATTATCACTTGAAAGGGAAGCTCCTCAGCAATGACAGACACTGCACGATGGTAAAGCATATAGGCAATTATAAGTCTCACCATATCAATTTCATTCAAAAGTGCATGTTTTGTTCCTGTTATAGTTTTTAAAACAAAAAAAATGGAAGAAATGAGAAATAGAAATATATTTTAATTGAAATGGTTTTGAGTTAAATGGTTTCTTGTTTTTAGTGAATGGTTTTGAGCTAAATGTTTTTTTGTTTAGTGTTGGATTGTAACTTTATAACTTCTAAGCATTGAGCCTGTGACATTTTAAGCTGAAAAATAGTGATGTTAATAGTTCTCGCCTAACAGCTCCTTTGACATGAATGCTGCAGCTCCAGTGAGAAACCTCATCTCAAAGGAGTGTGTTGTGTCTATCTCCAGCCCCTCCCCCACCATGCAGCAGCCACAAGCACCACAATGTAACAAGCATGATTACAATTATCCACTTATTAATTTCTTTGTGGAAGTTCTGTTAGTTTGTTGGTTTTTTTTAAGAAGATACCTGTATGAGCATGTGTTTCAAGGCCTAGTTGAATTTGACCATTATTATTGCAAAGACTGAGTCACTTTCTGCTTCTCTTGATAACAGACATTAAAACAGAGGGAGACTTCAGTGAGTTACTGAAAGTGACAGCATAGGTGTGCATAAACCTGGTTTGAATGTATATTTCTGTGATCACATCTTTCCCTTCATTGCCTCAGTGCTCTGGAATTCAGCTATTGGACATCTTCCAGTTTTTGCAGGAAATCTCATTTCTGAGGATATAACTAAAGAAACCATTCCAATGACAGTAACTTAAGATCCTTAGGACAGGTCTCAAAGCCCACTAAAAGGTAAAAGAAGAAAAAAAAAAGAAGTTCAAAATTACTGTTTCTGGCAGCTGATTTCCTAGAAGCCATGGTGAATGGAAGGGAAGCCCAGGTTGAGCCGAGGTGCTGGTGTTGGTTAAATGGTTGTCTTGGCAACTGCAGTCACTTAAATATCTCTAGGAAAATAAAAAGCAAAATTTAAGACTGAGAAATGGTGATGGGTTGACAGAAGAACCCAGGTCAATGAGCAGCTTGAGGTTTGTACAAGGAATTGATTTGACTACAATAGAAAGTTGCTGTTTTCAGTGGTGGGATCCTTGAGTGATACAACCTTGCTTGTTCTTGCCTTGTAATGGTAGTGTGTCTGGCTGCCCTCTTGTTGCATGACGCAAGATCCTTGGGGAGAAATGCTTACCTCCCAGAGTGTATTAATTCCCAAAAAATGGCAGATGGATGTGGTGGGAATTCTGGTACTACTGGAGTGCTTCATTTTGCAGTCCCACTGTTCAATGTAGTCATACAAATATTGCAGCAAAACCCAGTGCAAAATAAATCTTGCATGCAAACAAATATGTGTGAGAATTGTGTTCAATGTCAGAGCTAAATTGCAGACTGTGCTTTGCTAATCATGATTGCACATGCTGTTTTGTGGTTCTGTAGGTAAAACTGATAAGTTTGAATCTTTTTCTTCCTTTATGGAGCATTTAATTCTTTCACCTTTGCACAAAAAGCAAACCCCAGAGAAAGACTGACTGAATAAAACAAGCAGGGTTTGAGCAAATTATTTAACTGTTAACTATGACAAGTATTTCTACAGTCACTGAAAAAGAACACCAGGTGCTCAGAGAAACTTTTGAAGATTAAGTGCACACTTCCTGCCTCTCATCTAATAACCAGTTTCTGAGCTGCTCTTTATGTGACTTGTGAAAAGTCATGGTCAAAGCTTCATTCAAATGTAAGCGGAAAACTCATGAGCTACTACTTGCTGCAAAAGGCAGAAGTAGACAAAACTGGTGGTGGTAGGATCAATTTCCTATCACCTTTTTACTAGGAAACATCTAGAAATAGGGACAGTATTTCTGTATATATTTTTTTAAACCTGCATGTTTAAAAGCTACTTGGCTCTACTAGTACTGGTGCAAGTTACTAGGCAGGTAATGATGTAACTGATGCAGATTCAGCTGGTGCTGTGACTAATTCATTCAAAGCTTCCATCATATCAGCTATTTCTACTTTGTCTATGCTAAAAAATGTGGCAAAATCTCTTCTTTCTCTACTAGTGTCCTGGTTTGAAGGACAGGTGTCTGCCAATAAAGGCAGAAATTTTCCCTTGAAATAGAGACTTTAATTCCACTCCCCCCCCAGTATTATAATTGTTTCAATCAAGGACTCTGAGGCAGAGATACGGGGGTAGGAATAACAGCTCTTTTACTAATATATCTAACCGTACAAGCAGAAACAACAGCAGTTATTAAAATTACCAACAAAACGGAACAGATAAGTCAGTCCCAGTCCTTTCTTTAGCTGCAGACACGCTCTCTCTGCTCTCGGACCCGGTGCTGTAGAAGGAACAAAGCTCGGCAGCTGCAGAGAGCGGGCAGGAGCGGAGGCGTGAGGGGGAGGCAGCGGCCACGCCGGTCTCGGGTGGGAGCGGCTGGAGAGGGCAGCTCTTTGCTCACCGTTTGTGTCTGGGTGATTAGCTGTGTCCGCAGAGGCAGGAGGCTGGAACGGGGCAGATGCAGGGCAGGTGATCACAGAGGGTCTGGCTCTCCTGCTTTCTGCCACGTGGCTGGAGACGGAGGTCCTTCTCCGAGCTCGCCGGAAACACAAGTCCCCTCCAGAAGCACAAGAGCCCCTCTGGAAGCCGCTCCCACCTACCCCTTTTGTCTAGAGTCATCAAAGGTCCTGGGTGTGACCCGGCCAGCTCCATTGGCATGATAATGGGAAAAATTCTTTAAATTGACACAGTAATAGAAAAACACTCAACCCCCAACAACTAGTAATGTAATCTAGTGTTATAGTTAATAGCTCATTGGACATCTGAAGTCTTAGTAAGTTAGATGGAAGTTTTCCTTGGTGAGTGACGTTAGCTTCTGCAGTACTCAAATGTTAAAGTAAAAAAATTACAGTCCTTGGTGTAATGCAGATACTGATTGCAGGTTGTTTTTTGTTGGGTTTTTTTAGCTTTTGCTGAAGGAGCAATGGCAAAAACTCTTGTTTAGGCTTCCATTGCCTTTTTGGTTTTTAAGCTTTTTACCTGTCACATCTCCCTCTGACCCTTCAAGGTGCTATTACACTGAAAGTGCTAATCTCAAATACAAGACTTGGGACTTCTTAAGACTTCTGAAACTTCATCTGATACCATGATCAACAGATAAAGGTTCATAAATCATCTCTGAAAGTAGTGGTACATTTTCCAAATATTTCCTATCATGGGCAAAGAAAATTTAACAAAAAGAGTGAGGAGGGAGTATGGGATGAAACCTGGATCACCTAATGTGAACTATTTGAATACTGGGCTGCTCTGTTGTTCGGTACTGGGGTTTTTTTGTTTGTTTGGGTTTTTTGTTTGTTTTTTTTTTACTTTCTATTTTCACTATTTTAACAGCTAAAAGTTACAACAAGGCCTGTGTAGTAGTTTGGGTTTGCCAATTTTAATATACTCAACTTTCTGTTGTGAGATATAGGATTAGGAGCAAAAACAAGGCAGGCTTATAACTTAAAAGGATATAAAGAAAAACTTTATTAACAACACAAAGAAACTAAGAAATTCAGGATAAGATCTTCAGACCACTCCCTTTCCCCTTCCCCCCACGTTCTTAACAACAACACACAGAGACCCTTCAGTCAGTCCCTCACTTAAGTACTCTTTTCAGTTCACTTCAGGGAGAGGAGTTCCTTCTTGTTCGGCTATAGGGATTTTTTCCAAGAGGGAAAAAAAACAGTTCTCTCTTCACTTTTCATGGATAGCAAACGCCCGGGAAAAAAATATGCAAATCGTGAAACTCCTCCCATCTTCACAGCCTTCCCAGAGCTGTGTTTGTGGGCCATGTCAAACTGATGGGGTATTACTTTTAAGGTAAACTGTTCAAAAGCAAAAGTTATCTTCATCTCTCTTTTCTCTCTTCATACTTCATTCTCAGGAACAGAGGTCCCCCCTTTCCCTCGGGGCAAAGAATCTTCTTTCTAAACACTTCACCTCCCCATGTTATTTCCACGATTTATAGGAATCTTCAGTGCAGTACAGTCCACCCCTATAGCTTACAAAAAGATTTTTCAGCCAACCTTTCACAGCATCTCCTTATTCTTCTCCCATCTGGAAACTTGGCTCCTACTTCACTGACTTTGGTATTCTTTCTGTTTCTTTCCCCTTACTCAAGGGAGGATGGGAGGTCTGCAAGTCTTATCTGAGCATTGGAAGGGTTAAAATTTCACACAGAAGATGCCAGGCCATGCTGGAGCCGTGCCAGGATCTTAGGCCATGTGGGTGGCTGGGCGGGTTTCGCCTCCCCACAGCTGCGCCGAGCCGGGCAGTAGGGCCTCACCGAGCTGTGGCCACGCCGGGGGGGAGGGGTGGACTAGGATCCTAGCAAAGGGCCTCTCTGCCTCTTCTCCCCCTGGCCATTGAGGCCCCCTGGTTGAAAAATGGGGCCCAGCAGCTTCCTGAGCCCACCCCTGCCCACCTGGGCCACGGGGGGGATGAGGGGAGGGCCCCGGGCCAGGCCGATGTTACCTTGTGAAAGGCTGGAAATGAAAGAGAGCTTTTCCAACGTTTTCTTGCTTTTACGAATGTGATTCATGGAGCACAGTAGCTTCTCTAATTGGTTTCCCAGGCTGTCAATTACTAAATCAGCCTCCAATTGGTCCTATCAATTCACAGAGGAAGTTCTCATGGAAAAACTTCTGAGTTTGTCTCTCCCCCAGCTTGCCTGCAATGCAAAACCAGCACAGTCTGGTGCAATCAAAACCATCCTTTTGCCAAAATGAAGCTTGATATAGAGAGCTTTATAAACTAGGCACATGAGTAGTCTGGGTTTTCTGAAGAGAGCATATGGAAGCTGGCACTTCAGCTGGAGATGACTTGGTAGATATGGCTCCTTTCTCTGAATCCCTCTCATGGGGCTAATGGCAAATTAAGCTGCTCTTTGGATGCAAGGAAGGCAAACTGCTAAAAATATTTGCTTTTTGCACATCTTTAATTATTCTATCAGACTTTCACTGAGTCCAAAGCTTGCAGTCCAAGGTATGAGGTTAAAGTGGTTAAACTCTTCTAAAATGAATGGTCCTACCACTGGAGACAAATCTTCTAAATGGAGAAGGATCTATATTCTCTGGTTGATCTGTTTTAGGACAGGACAAGGCAAACCTGTTGGAGACATTTGGTTTGTTTTGTGTTGGGGTTTTTTCCCCTCTAGCTCCAGGTAGTAGCTGCTTACTGAAATGACTACAGTTGCTTACTTAGGTGTTTCATTTTATTGGTCTGGGTGTTTCATTCATGTGACACCCTCAAAGCCAGATCACAACAACTCCTGTGACGTTAACGTTTCAATTCTAGTTTAATGTGTTGCAAGCATTTGTGAATATAAATTAGCTAAAGTTTGGTGTGAATTGCTTTTGTTCCAAGAGAAATGTAATATACATTTGAACAAGCTCATTTGAGAAGCTTGAACCTGAGCAAGTGAAATCCAGTTTGATTTTGGTTTTTGTAGGCTGATCCTTCGTACAATTTAACTATCAGTTGCTAGAACAGTGGACATGGTTTCAATTGCTTTATGCTAAACAAAGCAATTGGAAAGAACAATTTATCTATGATCTAGTGGCTGACTCATGCCACAAGGCTTGGGACTTTTTAAATCCTTTTATAAACTGTTTTATCCTAGCTAATGTAATTGTGGATGTTCTTACTACGCAGATAATGCCTAATCCCTTTTAAATTCTGCTAAGCTGTTGGCCTTAATGCTGCTTAGCAATAATTAGCAAAATATAGGTGGTTTGTGTATTGTTTAATTCTTGATCAAACCTTTGAAATTTTGTTTGTGGTGACCTGTTAAGATTTTATGTTGGTAGTATTTCCACTGATAAATGGTGAATGGGAACCTGTTCAGACTGATGCTTGCATCAGCCTGATTGCCAGCCTTGAGCTCAAATCCTTTTTAAAGCTTGTCTTCCGAGCTCTTGTGTTGTGTTTCCACTTGACATGACAGGGTTTTAAAAGCACTTTATAGCCTCCTTCACAAAGTATGGAATATTTAGTAGCAAGCTTTGCATTCACAAAGAAAACAGAGCATTTGTGTCCTTTTTAATGCAAATTTGGGATCTAGCTCACATTCTGCTTTCAGTTTAACCATGCTGCTCTTACATGTAGCCATGGTAGAGTAGTGTATTTGGTTTGCATGGCATGGTTTGAAGGGAAGGCAGTGGCTACAGGGGTGACTTCTGTCAAAGCTGCTGGAAGCTTCCTCCATGTCCAGCAGAGCCATTCTCTGGTGGCTCCAAAGACTGATGTGCTGCTGGTCAAGGCCAGGCAAATTAGAAGTGGTGGTAAGGCTTCTGTGATAACATATTTAAGAAGAAAGAAAAAAAAAAGTGATTGTGCAGTTGTAATTGCAGCCAAAGAGTGGGGTGAGAATGTGTGAGAGGAACAACTCTGCAGACACCAGGGTAATTGGAGAAGGAGGGGGAGGAGCTGCTCCAGGCACTGGAGCTGGGATTCCTCTGCAGCCTGTGATGAAGACCATGGTGAAGCAGCTGTCCCCCTGCAGCCCATGGAGATCCATGGGGATGCAGAGATCCACCTGCAGCCCTTGGAGGAGCCCCATGCTGGAGCAGGTGGATACCTAAGAGGAGGTGCTGACCCTGTGGGAGGCCTGTGGAGAGAGGAGCCCCTGCTGGAGCAGCCTGTGCTTGAAGGACTGCACCCTGTGGAAGAATGATTCATGTTGCAGCAGTTCGCAGAGAACTGTTGCCCATAAGATGTACTCACGTTTGAGAAGTTTGCAGAGAGCTGTCTCCTATGGGAGGGGACTCCACAGTGGAGAAGGGGAATGACTCCTGTGCCTGAGCAGCAGGATAAACAATGGGTGCTGAACTGACCATAACCCCCATTCCCTGTCTCCCTGTGCCGCTGGGGGAGGAGATAGAGCTGGGAAGGAAGGAGTGGGGGGAAGGTGTTTTTAAGGTCTTATTTTAATTCTCATTTACCTGCTCTGATTTTGTTAGTAATAAATTCAATTCATATCTCTAATTCGAGTCTGTTTTGCCTGTGATGTTATTTGGGGAGTGATCTCTCCTGGTCCTTTTCTGATCTCATCAACCCTTTGTTATATTTTCTCTCCCCTGTGCAGCTGTGTAAGGGAGTGAGAGAGCAGCTTTGGTGGGTGCCTGGCATCTGGCCAGCATCAACCCACTACAAGAATGAAGGTTATTGGTGTTCAGACATTCTGGATGTCTGATCTGGATGTTGTTTAGCTCTGCTAAGATAATGGAAAGGACTTCACTTGGATTTTCATTCCTTCTACTTCCTTAGGTGCATTTGTTCTAGGCAAGTTTGGTTGTCCAAGGTCAACGTTCTAATTAAAGTTAAGGAATACTACGGACTTCTTAAATAATCCCTGCTATGCTTTTGTTGCACTACTTTTAGCCCATATAATCTTGTCCTGCAACTCTATCATAGTTTTGGAGCAGTCAGTGGTAAGCAGTCTAAAGAATTGAAATTGTGCAGAGGTGCCTGAAGTGTCAATAACTTTAGAACAGAAGAGTGATGTTAAGGGCTACCCCACTTAAATGCCCAGCTTTGAGTAAGACTTAAGGGGATTCTATAATTTCTTGTTTGGGAAATATTGGACTCCTCAGAACTTTAGCTTCTCTAAGAAATGTAATATGTGGCTCAGCCAAAAGTACTGGCCAGCCTTGGCTTTATTGCTTGGAAATGGGTTTAGTTCCATCTTCATTCTGAAGAGACTAAACCCATATCTTCTAGGTTTTTTGAAGCAAGTTATAAGGCTGTGAGTTCATACTGGGGAATCCTTCATTTTCTTGTTCAAACTTTTGCCTCGTGGGCTTTTGGCTGCATGGTGGGCTAGGGCCAAAACCCAGCCAGCAGTAAGGGAATGTGCCTCTGGTATCTTAAGATGCTCATCTGGAAGGAGGGCTTGGTCCTGTTTATCAGCTCACTTTATAGTGTGAAATATTTATAATCCTGGCAGCTTTCCCTAAGTTTTATGTTCTGAGAAGTGTCCTGGTTCTGGCCAGGACAGGGATAATTTTTGAAGTAGCTGGGAGGGGGCATGGCTAAGACACTGAGGTTAATCTATGCCACCTAATGTAATTGCCAGGGATGGGGGGAAAAGGACTCTTGCTTCAGAGGAAAAGGGGTTCCTGTTGAGAAAATGTGTCGAGGGGAGCCATTCGGTATTTATTGTAACGGGCTTTCCGTGTGAATCCTTTCTTTTCTTATACCTTTTGTTAATAATATTGTTGCTGTTACTGTTTGTTTTCTTATCTCATTGTTGTTTCCAGAAAATTATTCTTATATCAACCAGTGATCTTTGCCTTTTGTGCCTCCAACGAAAGGGGGGGAGGGGAGAGGAGGGGAGGGGAAGCACTGCGTGGTTTTAGCAGGAGTACTACATTGGAGAATACCATTCCTAAACCAGGGCAGCAGTCAAGCTTCTTTTGTCTTCTGGCTTGGACTTTTGCATTTCTGTTTGGGCAGTGGCTTTTAGAGCAGAACATCCACCCAGAAGGTGTAGGATGCAAGTTAAAGTGCCTTTGGACCAAATGCCCCACTACCAGCTGACTGAATAAGACATCCCACTTTAGTTTTTTTGAGGAAAATAAGGCAATTATCTGAATTAAACGAGTGGTAAGAAGGGGGTTACGTACAGGATTTCAGGCTCTGAGTCAACCTTGTACAGACATCTGCTTGTAACCTTGAGCTTAGTATTAAACTTGGAGTTCAGTGTTCAGGATGTGTCTGCATTTCCTTCCTTGTCACTTCTCTTGGGCAGCTCACTAAGCATTGCTGCGAAGATATATGTGTGGAATTCTGGGTTTAGACCTGGAGTTTCTCAGGGTGGGGTCCCCAGGTCAGCACTGGCTCCTGAGATGCACTTCACAAGCATCAGATTTGTAATGCTCATCCATGCAATGGTTATTGTGTCACTCCTGTTCTACCATTATCCAGAAAATCTAAGGATTAACTATTTGCAATTAAGTTCCTTCTAGATAGCGCAGGATCCTTTTTACCCGAGTAAACTTCTGTGCTTATCTTTTTGGAGGACACTTCTCTACATATAGGATAAGGAGGTAGTCTCAACCAGTTCCTGTTCTGTGCTATGTTTTTATGGGGGAAATATGTGAGAAAATCTTTCTCTGTAAAAGGATGACTTTAAAATCCATTCTTATAAACACTTTATCATTGGCTGAGGTGGTTTTTGGGTTTTTTTTTTTTTTGCATATTAATTTTTCCTGGTGAAATTTTCTCATTAGTTTTCTGTAGTCAATTGTCTCTTCGATTAAGCTGTGATTTTAGACACCATTTCACATTGGAAGCAACATTAATGTCCTATGATACAAGAATGTCAGATCAGTCAGTGTATAATTTGCAAATTGAAAATCTTGCTAATGTGGCTTTTTGTGTTAAACTACTGAACTGTAAGAATAATGAACTAGTGATGCACACTTCCATGATCATTAATCTGATATTGCACTAGCTGTGTTTACAGTTAACCATTCACAATAAAAAAGTAAATGAGCGATGTGTTACCTTATGATTAGATATGCTGCCTTGTATGTTTATTTTGGAGATTAGAGCAGAAGCATTAAAAAACCCTCTACAATACAGGCTTCAGCGCCCAGTGCGGAAGTGATTGTACAGTTTATGTGAGCTCCACAGCACATATAGATTAGTGCACAGTATGGGTTACCCTCTTTTGAATTTGCTGAGGAATATTTTTTTTCTCCTACTACTAGAAGAATGACATCATTTTACTCTTCATGGCTGCAACCAGTAAAATAGCCCTATGTGAAATACAAAATCTGGTGTCAACAGGCATGCTATCCTAAAAGATTGGACAGCCCTTTGTGTTTTCTGCATGTCATTGCTCGGATACTTCTAAGATCACTTGCCCAGCATCTGACTCCTCGATTTTTCCCTCTTAAGATTGGGACTGTTGAGCCTGAAATGCTGTACCACTTGCTGTTAATATGGGCTATAAACAGCCACTGTATTCAGCCTTTTTATCTCTGCAGGCTTTCTATCTTGAAAAGATGATGTGACTTTGCTGAGCAACACTAAACATTAGATAATTATGTAGATGTACTCCAGAGATTTGTTTTGAGATAAATACTTTGAAGCCATAAAATGCACTGGATCCGTAGTAAAGTTGACAGTCTATTTGCTTTTAGCACAAGAACCATCTCACCAGCAGGAGAAAATACTACTTCCTATAAAACTCAAATGGACTCAAATGTTTTTGGTTGGCTGCTTTTGGGGGAGTGTGAGTGTGGTTTGTTGTTTGCTATTTTTAAAGCACCTGGAACTGACTCTTAACTAGTGTTCTTGTGTTACTTTCAGCATCTGATTCTTCCTTTTTCTGTGATCACACATGGATACTTTGAATGATGGTCTATTGGGAAGAGGCCAACTGAAAACACTTGAGCAGCAAAGCAATCTACTCAAATGAGACTACTCTTTGCATAACAAGAGTAAAGGAGCATTAATCTTTGCATAACAAGAGTAATGGAGCATATTTTGAAACTTGTCTCCTTTTGCAGGAGGCAGGCAGTGCTGTTGACATATTTTAAGGGCAAGATGTGTGTTACTGCTTGTCTAATGTCCAGTACAATGAAGCTGTGATTTGCTAGGTGCTCTCAAACCTGCAAAGTTAATCCAGACCATAAATGCACTAAGGATTATCTGGCTACTAACGAGATGCAAAATTTATGGCTACTGTACAGCTTCCAGTATGCAAATATAAGTAAATTAGAGCTCTCTTGAAAGCCCTGTATACTCTGAAGGGTGATGATGAGTGACTTTTTTTTTCGTAACTAGACTCTATAACAGCTGGCTTCTGGTGAGTCCTTCTTTTTCCACTCTCAGAGAGTTAAACGTGGAATGTTAATGATATGCTCTGCAGATGTACATGCGCTGCTGAAGCTGTAATTTTAAAATCTACATTGTAAGTCAAGTGATCAGTCTGCTCAAAAATTGTTGGCTTGGCTTTCTTTATCACTAAACAAGCAAGTAGGTCACTGTCCTGGGTTTGGCCCAGATCAGTGGGGGGGGCATGGCCAAGACATGTTATTTGACACCACCTCACATCATTGCTGGGGTGGGGGGAAAGGGTGGGAGAAAGCATGTCCTGTGAAATGGTCGAGTATTGTTTTATTTTACATGTAAATCCTTTTCTTGTCTTATACCTTTCATTATTAATATTGATAGTGTTACTGTTCCTTTTCTTACCTCATTGCTGTTTCAAGTAAGTTGTTCTTATCTCAACCTGTGATCTTTAGCTTTTGTGCTTGGAGGGGGGGGTGTGGGGAACTAGCTGCATTAAGGTGGCCCATTCCTAAACCATGACAACATTAATTAGCACCTAATGTGCAGCACAAAGGGTTGAGATAACAACAGATCTGCCCAAACAGGTTGGAAACAAATTTGGTCTAAGCATTTCTTGTATTAGGTATGCAGCCACTGGTTACAATGTTGCTTGATCTGTTCATGCACATGTGGTACCTAACCCTGTATATTTTCCCATATGTGCTCCTTGCGGTCTTGTTTTTCACAGCAGGGAGAGGGATCAGGATTGCTTTGTTGCTGTACTATGGGATATCAGTTTATGACATGATAACATCAAGGGTAATGAGGGTCATTTGGGATGTGTATTCGGTGTTGCTCTCCTACTCTTACCTTGGTTGCTAGCTTTGGGAGTCCATTAATAATAGCACCCAGTGGGAGGGGTGGGAACCTGGAAGGATGATTTTCCCCAGCTCTTCACCCCCTTTTCCTCCTTCAGGCCTGTTACATCAGCTTTTGAGAATTTTGAATTCCCATTGGATGTTAAGAAAAGCATGTTATTGTTGCAAAGTTTGCCAGGTCTCAGTGCAGTCCACACCATGAAAGAGACAAGAAAGATTTCTAGGGAGGATAGTCAGAGATTTGGTCATTCAGAGATTTTCACCAAGGGTGGGATAGTAATGAGTGGCATGGAATGTGGCAGAAAATGGGCCAGTATGTGGAGGACTTCTCCAATGATTTGGATGTTCACCCCAAAACAACCACAGGGCCCTGTTAGTGATAAAATATGTGAAGGAAAAATGCTGTGGGCAGTTCCAGAGAGGTGTAAAATTATGGAATTTGCTGGGTTCTAGCTGCTATTTATCAGACACTGCCCATTACTAGACAGCCCCCTCAGGGGGAGGAGGAGGAAAACAGAGCAGCTGGAACTGTGGCCATTCAAACTGCAGCTGAATCAGAGGAACAACCCATGCTGGTAGCAGTCACCCCTATACAGAAGAAAAAATCCAAGACTAAAGTGAGGGATAAAGAGGAAGTAGGGTACTCATAACAAGAATAAAAGGAATGGCCAGAGATAGTAATTTGATCCCTGACCCTGGTTGAGCTGCGAGATATGTGAAAAGATTTCAGCTGCCAGTAGGGTGAGCCCATGGTGACGTGACTGTTCCAATGCTGCGATATCACAATCTAAGATATGGAACTAGATGGTAGTGAAGCCATGAAGCTGGGATCCCTGTCCTGGGATGTGGGCATTGACCAGGAGATTGGGAAAAAGACGGAAACACTCAGCCTCTGGAGATGACTCCTGTCAAGCATGAGGGAAAGGTATCTTTTCACAGATGATCTATCGGTGCACCGAGACAAGTGGAACACCATGGAGCAAGGTATCCAGTACCTGAGAGAATTAGCTGCGCTGGAGGTGCTCTATAAGGATTCGAGTAACGAGCAGTCCCCTATAGATAGATCCAGATGAAGTCTAGGGCACACAACCCATGTAGCGGAAGTTCCTATGGAGCACGCCATCGTTGTACGCCAACTCACTGGTGGTGATATCATGGAAAGGAGAACAAACAGTGGATAATTTGGTTGCTCAACTGGTAATATGAGGAAAATCTCTCTTCCTCCCTGTGCGCCTGCATCTCAGCCACAGAAAGGCTGTCCAAGGACTTCCAGCAATTTAAAGAGGAAACGTCCTGTGCCCTGCAAGTACAGGCCAGAGTCTCTGCTATTAAGAGCAAGCACACCCCTGTTCAAGAGAGAGAGGGAACACACCATGAGGTAGGCAACCTGTGCTTTTACTTGCATGACCATGGAGAGGACATGAGGAAGTGGGATGGAAAATCTACCTCTGCCCTAGGAGCCATGGGTATGAGTTGAGAGGAAGAACAATCACCACGGGAAATTCTTCAAGGATAAATGCTGCTCCAGTTTCCAGTGGTCTGGTCCTCAGACAGAATGGAAGGTGCCGATGTTACTTCAAATCCTCTTGAAGAAACCTGTGGTTCATCATATTTACAACAAGTGGGCAACGATTACCATGACCAGAACTAGAGGGGCCCTGCCTCCAGCCAGGTGGAGGAGAGAGACAATCGGATCTATTGGACTGTGTGGATCTGATGGCCTGGCACATCAGACCAACAGGAGTATAAGGCTTTAGTTTACACCAGTGCACAAGGTACCCTGATGCCATCATGATATAACACAGCAGAATCCATCTCTGTTCTTGGGGTGACAGGGGATTCCCAACAGATGACTGTACTGGAAGCTGAACTGAGCCTGTCTGAGAATGGCAAAAATACCCCATTCTTGGCATAGATTACCTCAGAAGAGGGCATTTCAAAGGGCCCAAAAGGGCATTGTTGGGCTTTTGGGATAGCTGCTGTGGAGACAGAGAAAATTAGGCAGCTGAATACCTTGCCTGGTCTCTCAGAGGACCCTTCTTCTGTGGGACTGCTGAGGGTCGAAAAACAACAGGTACTGATCTCTGCCACAACTGTGCACTGCCAACAATACTGCTCCAACTGGGTTTCTGTGACCTCCATCCATGAAATGTTTTGTGAACTGGATAGCCAAGGAGTGGTCAACATGACGCACTTATCCTTTAATAGCCCCATATGTCCAGTGCATATGTCCAAGGGAGAATGGAGACTTTACAGTGGATTATCATGGCCCTAATGAAGTCACATCACCACTGAGTGCTGCTGTGTCAGACAGGCTGGAACTTCAGTATGAACCGGAGTCCAAGGCAGCAAAGTGCTGCTGCCATCAACATTGCCTACATGTTTTTATGCATTTCTTTAGCAGCAGAGTGCAGGCTAAAGTTTACCTTCAGCTGGAAGGGCATCCAGTACAATTGGAACCTTCTGCTCCAGGGATGGGAACACAGCCCCATGATTTGCCATGGACTGATCCAGGCTGCACTGGAAAAGGATGAGACTCCAGAAACTTGCAACACATTGATGGCATCGTCATATGGGGCAACACAGCCAAGTTTTTTAGAAAGGGGAGAAGATAATAGAGATCCTGCTGAAGGCTGGTTTTGCCATAAAACCAGATCAAGGGATCTGCCCAGGAAACCCAGTTTTTAGGAGTAAAGTGGCAAGATAGCTGTTGTCAGATTCCAATGGACATGGTCAAGAAAATAGCAGCTATGTCCCCACCAACCAGCAAGAAGGAAACTGTGGTGGCTTGTATAAATTTCCTGAAATAGTTCTCTGCCAGGACCTGGGCAGCCTCTTTGAACCTGACAAGGACCAATCTGTGTCTGATTTTTAATATTGACACATTGTTACACCAATGACAAAGTTTATGCGTCTTTGTGAAAGACACATGTAAAGATGAAAAACCCTGGGAAAGCTCTTTCCCTTCTGGCCTCAGTACAGGTAACACTGGCCTGGGCCCCTTCACGCAGCCCTTGGGCCTGGCCAGGTTTGGGCTGGGGGCAGGGTCTGACTCAGGGCCCCATTTTTGGCCGGGGTCCCCAATAGAAAGGAGGAGGGGAGGACCGTGTGGCTGCTACAATTCTGCCCCCCCAGCGCTGCCATGGAGCCCGCGGCTTTGAAGAACCTTGCCCTGCCGCCGGCCCAAGGTGTCTCTGGGCCATCCTCGCCACAGTGCCCACATGGCCTTGGGGACAGACAGCTGGGCCCTCTTCCTTTCAGGCAGGGGGGAGGGAAGACCATCAGTCTGCAGCTGGAATTCAATGTAGCAAATGCCAGAAAACAGTCATGCAGCCATAACAACCACCACAGCTTTCTGGCTGGGCCCTTATGATCCTAGCCCAGCCCCAGCATGGCCTTGAAAGACTCTTTAACGTAAATAGCTCTGGGCCACCACCTGGAAGAGATCACATGACCATCTTCAGGCCTGGGCAATATATTAACTCTTTCACTGCCCAGAATGAGGCTTGCAGACACTTTGTTCTCTCTCCTTGATGAAAGATAAGGACCGAGATGAAGATACTCACAGAAACAGCATGAAAACACCAAGGTCAGACAAAGGAAAGAGTCAGGTCCCAGATGGAAGTGATTGATGGAGGTGCCTCACTCTTGGACTGAAATTTCTCTTTTTTAAGCTATGGAGAAGAGACTCTTGTTTCCCTATAACTCATAGAGATTTATTATGGGGTGGATAAATGTTCTAACTGTAGACATGAGCAGAGGCACTTGTGCTAAATGAGCAGATGTTGAAACGGCTGTGATCTCACGAGGAAGTTTGAATAGAGAGGAGAGGAGATGAAGACCCCTGTTGCCCCCCAGGGAAGACGAAGAAGAAAGACCTCTGTTTTCAAAGATGAAGAGAGCTTTTGTTTGAACTGTTATAATCCTTAAAGTGTGCCCCATAAGTTGAAATGGTCCTCAATAACAGTTTTGGGAAGACTGTTAGTCGAGGAGGGGATTTTTACACAGTGATCAGATTTCCATTCTCCTCGGCTGCTGATTCACTGTGACACTGAGGCCACGAGAAAGCTGTTTCTTGTGGAGAAATCTCCATAGACTGAAGAGAGAAGTCTCCTCTCCCAAGTAAATTGGTGAAAGACTATTTTTAGAGATGGTAAACTGACTGATTTGTTTCTGTACATTGTCACTGTGAAAGAAAAGAAGTTGTGGAGGAGGAGAAGTGTTCTAAAAGTTTTATTCTGAATTTTATTCTTTTTTCTTATAGTTTCTAGTAATAAAGTTTTTCTTTGTACCCTTTAAAGTTTGAGCCTGTTTTGCCTTACTCCTAATCCTATCTCACAGCAGGAAATGAGTAAATGCTTCTAGTGGGTGCACTGACGATTTGGCCAACGCTAAATCCAGGACATAATTGGTCCATATGCTAGGAAATTTCAAATTGGTGAACCAAAACCACTACAGAAACTCAGGCTTTCCTAGGCACTGTGAGATTTTGGAGGATGCATATTCCAGATTGCAGTCATATTTATTGCAAACCCTCTCTATCACATCACCTGAAAGAAGAATGATTTCAAGTGGGGTCCTGAACAAGAACAAGCTGTTGAATAAAGTAAACAGGAGATAGTTCATGCAGTAGCCCTTGGGCCAGTCAGGACAGGACAAGATGTGAAAAATATGTTCTATACAGCAGCCAGGGAGAATGGTTCTTTCTGGAGTCTCTGGTAAAAGTATCTGGGGAGACTCAAGGACAGCCCCTGAGGTTCTGGAGTTGGGGATACAAATGATCCACGGCCTTTTACACCCCAACATCAAAAGAGATACTGGCATGTTATGAAGGGGTTCAACTTGCTTCAGAAATGGTTGACACCAAAGCACAGCTCGTCCTGGCACCCCGACTGCCAGTGCTGGGCTGGATATTCAAAGGGAAAGTCCCTTCCACACAACATTTCATGGATGCTACGTGGAGTAAGTGGATTTTTCTGATCACACAGCAAGCTCCAATAGGGAACCTCAGTTGCTCAGGGATCTTAGAAGTCATCTGGAACTAGCCCAAAGCTGAAAATTTCAGACTGTCATCAGAAGAGGGGGAGGAGAAGGTGACATATGTTGAGAGGGCCCCACCCTATAATCGGCTACCTGAAAATGAAAAGCAACATGCTCTTTTTGCTGAAGGTTTCTGCTCTATCATAGGGATACATTAAAAAATGAAAAGCTGATGTATGGAGTCCTACGGGGTGTGTCACAGAAGCTATTGAAGGATATGGTGGATCAAGTCAGGTCGCAGAGCTGAAAGCCGTCCAGCTGGCTTTAGGTATCACTGAATGTGAGAAGTGGCCAGCACCACCTCTACATTGACTCATGGATGGTAGCAAATGCTCTGTGGGGGTGGCTGGACTGATGGAAAAAGACCAATTGGCAGCGCAGAGGGAAACTCATCTGGTCTGCTGAATTGTGGCAAGACATCGCTGCCTGGGTAGAGAACTTGACTGTAAAAGTCCCTCATGTAGATGCCCACATACCCAAGAGTCAGACTACTGAAAAAGATGGCAATAATAGTCAGGTAGATCAAGCTGTCAGGATTAAAGTGGATCTGGACTGGCGATGAGGGATGAGATGCAACAAATAGATGGGCTTGTGATCAAGGCGTGGACTTTACTGTGTATGCTATCGCACAGATTTTCCATAGGTGTGAAATGTGTTGCAATCAAGCAGGCCAAGCGGGTAAAGCCTCTGTGGCATGGAGGACGATGGCTGAAATATAAATATAGAGACACCTGGCTAATCAATTACATCACACTATCACAAACTCACCAAGGCAAGCACTGCATGCTGAGAATGGTGGGAACAACTACTGGATAGCTGGAGACGTACCCTGTGCTTCACACCACTGCCTGGAACACCATCTTGGGCCTTGAAAAGCTAGTTCTTTGGTGACATGGCACCCCAGAAAGAATTGAGTCAGACAACAGGACACATTTCAAAAACAGCCTCATAAACACCTGAGCCAGAAAGCACGGGATTGAGTGGGTGTATCATAGTCCCTATTATTCACCAGCCTCTGGGAAAATTGAACAGTGCAATGGACTGGTAAAAAACACACTGAAAGCAATAGGTTGTGGGACTTTCAAACATTGGAATCTACATTTAGCAAAGGCCACCTGGTTACTTAACACTAGAGGCTCTACCCATCGAACTGGCCCTACTCAATGAAAACATCCAAATGCCATAGAAGAGGATAAAGTCCCTTTGGTGCATATGAGGAATGTGTTAGGGAAGACAGTTTGGATTAGCCCTGCCTCAAGGAAAGGCAAACCCATCTGTGGGATTGTTTTTGCTCAAGGACCCAGGTGCACCTGGTGGGTAATGCAGAGGGATGGGGAAACATGATGTGTAACTCAAGGGGATTTGATTTTTGGGTGAGAACAGCCTGTAATGTTGAATTGTATAATATTGGTTGCTGAATGGCACTGCCACTGTATGTCATAACTCCCATGGACTGCTCCAGATAGAGCAGTCGTGAGCTCCTGATGAAGCAACCAGCCAACAGCACACCAGCCCTCCTTCCCTGGAAGACATCTAGGACAGAACCCAGTCATGGACTAAATGAAGTCAGCAGACATCTTGGAGGGGTAGTCATTTACAATGGAAATTATGGCTATGCTTGTGCATTTATATATATATATGTGTGTATATTTGAAAGTTGTAGGATCT
The DNA here is from genome assembly GCA_034336665.1 of Luscinia megarhynchos. NCBI lineage: Eukaryota > Metazoa > Chordata > Aves > Passeriformes > Muscicapidae > Luscinia > Luscinia megarhynchos. Next base: position 759,054 of record JAPFBE010000036.1, read on the forward strand.
GGGCATGAGGGAGGTGGTATAGAGTAAGAGGTGGATCATGTATTGGTGTCAGCCCAGATCACTGGGAGGAGCCATTGCCAAGACCCTAATGTTATTCGATACCACCTCACATAATTGCCGGGATGGGAGAAAGGAACTACCTCCCTTGTTTCTGAGAAGGACGTTTCTTCTGGTGGAAGAAAGCATGGCGAGCGATAGGGTCAGGTGTCATTTTATGTGTTTGTTTTTTTCTTGTCTTATACATTTTATTGTTAATATTGTTGGTGTTGCTGTTTGGTTTTTTTTCTCGTTATTTAAAGTAAATTGTTCTTATCTCAACCTGTGATTTCTGCCTTTTGTGCTTTCAATCGGTGGTGGTGGGGATGTGGAGTGGTTGCATGGTTTTAGCAGGACCACTAAATTGGACTCCTATTCCCCTGCACTACAGCTGCCAAGATATTGCTTGGGTATTAGCATGGATACCACAAACAGTGGTGCCAGGAGAGGTGGGAGGAAGAAGCTATGCTTTGATTTGTGCTGATTTGTTCTTTATTCCACACTTAGGGCTTATAGTGTTTGGATGCTAAAGTATTTCTTAAGCACAAATGCTGAGGGTTTCTAAGACCCATAGCTGAGTGTAAGAAGTAGGAAACAACAGTATGTACTTTAAGGGTTTCAGTTCCCATGACAGTGACTGTCATTGATCTGTTTTACATAATAACTTTGATTGCTGCTTGTGTCCTAATGTGACAACACATTAATTGTGGTGTTTAGTGTCTGGATTAGGACCCTGAGCTATCCTGCTCTGTATCCAGCTGGATAGCTGCTTTTATGGCACCTGTTAAGTCCTGGCTTTTAAAGGCTATAAACAAAGAAGATCTGGGACTCTTTTGCCAGTGAACTTCCATTGCTTTTATGTTTCTCTTAGCAGTTTGTACACTGCAGCCATTTGTGCACAATGAGCATTGTAATAGCTGCTACTTCAAATGTTTGTAGTGGTGGTGAGAGAAAAGGCATGTTGGTAGTGAGCAAGCTTAATACTGAGAAAATATGTGATGTTCTTCAAAGGTAGTGGGAGAAGAAGGGCACCTTCATTAAAGAAAAAATATAGACATGAGCTCACGTTTCTAGAGATATTTTAAATTTAGTTCCATATAAATTTATCAGCTGGTAGTATGGAAACTTTCTACCATCCTTACTCATGTACAGCTACAAGAATAAAGTTTACAAGAATGCTGCTGCTTCTTTACAATACCTTCTTGGAGTTGAAATCTCTTCATCTGAGAAGTCCAAGTCAAAATTTCATCTCCTTTAAAAACTAATTTGTGCTCACCATCCAGTAACCCTCAAGCATCTTTAGTGCTTTAATGAATTCACTGCAACATTTTCTGTTATTTTTCAAATGCCTTCTTGCTGTTGAAAGGTTCTTCACGCTACAGCACAGTGAAGCTGATTGCATGGAAAATCATCCAAAAAAAATTCACAAAGCATTAACTTTGCCCATTCAACTTAATAAACTCCAAATCCAAAACCATCCAATTTTAAGTTACTCAAAACTCCAAGAACAAAGAATTAGGAGGAGAAAGAGAGAAAAGAAAGAACATATATCGCTACCACTCCTGGTTCCAGTGGTATTCAGCTGCTAGAAATTCCAAGGAAAGGTAGGGTCAAGATGGTTGCTTGCCTCATGTTCTGGGTTAAGTACTCTTTGGCTTTACCGAGCCCTTCCCCCAGGTGTGACTTCTGGTTATCTGGTCACTCTGGGGCTAGACTGGTGCTCCAGGGGTGGGGAGTGGAGCATTGCCTCCCATGTACCAGTGATCAGCAGCCACTGCAGGGCTGGAATACAGGTTCTCTAGGGGGTGGAGTGTGTGGAGCAGGGCATCGCCTGACCAGAGCAAGGCCTGACCTTCCCTTCCCCCCCACATGCCCTAAATGTTTTGAGCCAGCAATCCTTCCAGTCTCTCACAGTGCTGCTGATGTGACAACCTGTCCCCCAGAGATAGATGCTGGAGGCTCACCTGCGGTATCTGCAGAGTGTTTTAATTGAATATGGCACAGTGCCATTTAGTACTCCTGATATTTCATGTTTTCAGGAAGACAACTCTGAATTTCTCAGTTAACCTTGTAAGTTTAATTTAATTTCCCCCCACAGCCTTTTTTTGCATTATAGCAGTTTAAGTAAGATGAGTTGGGGTTTTTTATGTTGATGGTTCAATGACATGATATAGAGATCCAGATACTCAGAAAAAGTATAAATTGGGAGAGGATATGCTGATGCCATTTATTGAGGGAAAGGAGAAAAAGCAAGGGATTGTATGTTGCAGAGAGGATGAATTGCAAGTTGTGCAGATGTTAGTTCTGTCACCAAACAGGATTAAAGAAACTTATCCAAAACCAATTTGATGTGAATAAACAGACACTTCTTCTTTATTCAGGCACCAGGAAACACAGGGGATTGCTCCTCCATATGTGTTCCATTTAACAGGCAAAATCCATCCATTTTTATATACTTTTTCTGCTGAAGCATCGTTTTATAAGTTCTTTTGCATACTATGCATAATATGCTTGCTCTTAAATTTAACCATTACAATAATTGGTTCACTGGTTATATAACTTCATCAATATTCTTATCCTAAAACAATCATTGGGCATCTCTACTGATCTCTACTGATTGGAATTCTTTATATTCAAATCAAGATGGGAAGGGTAAAGGTTTCCAAGCAGCATAAGTGGCGTACATGATGGTCTCCGTAGTTTCTTGAACAAAACATAAGAAGTCCAGTAACTTCTTGATGAAGTTCCTATGGTTGCATACTTCAAATGCAACACTCCTAACATTCCTATACCTTATCCTGCACAAATTTCTACTTGTAATCAGAACTAAATATTTTATATTATTAAATCAATTATTTGATTAGAATTTTTATAACAGTTCCTTTTCACTCCCATATAACATTGAGGTGTGGATTGATAAAGAGGATACAGATCAAAATAAGAAACATGGGAAGGGAGGATTGTAGTCCCGTTGTGGGCTTGACTCAGAGACATACTTGCCCAGTCATACAGGTACGTTTCAGAGAAGCAGTGGGGGCAGGGGGTCTGCCAGTTTTTGTGCATGTCCCTTTTACTAGTTTGGGTTTGTTGAATTGGAAACCATCTGTTGGATCATACTGAGAGAATCCTGAAGGACTGTATCAGCTTTTGGAAACTGTCTTGCTGACTCATAACCGTAATGGGGAATATGCAGGCTATATTGAATACCTTTTAATTGTGGAAGAAAAGAGAGTGGTATTGGGAGAAGCTGAAAGAGGAGGAATGGAGGGGGGAGTTGGATTTGGGGTCTGAGAGGGCCCCTCCTTCTGCCTGAATCAATGTGCTATTTGTAGGCAGGAAGGGTCAATTAGAAGACGTAAATATTATGATGCTAGAGAATTTTGACAATGAATGAAGGGGACCAGGGGAAAATATCAGGGCATCCCCTGCTGATCCCCTGGTTTCGGTAAAGCCAGAGAATGAAGCAATAGACTCTAATAAATAGGAGAGCCATGCATTTGGTAATACAAGTTGTAAAGGACCCTTAAGCAAAGTAGCTACCTCTTCTTAGGGCCACAGGAAAGATAACTCGTCAACTGCTACTACAATCTATGGAATGTACATTTGGGGACACTAACTAATGAGTTTCTATGTATGCCAGCATGCCCCCCTCCCTTGATGAGATCTGTCTTGGTTTAAAAGACAAATGTCTGCCAAGGGAGGTAGGAACTTTCCTGGAATGGAAAGAAAACCCCTCCCTCCAAATTGTTATAACTTTGAAAATTATGGGACTTCCAAGCAAAAATGTACAAAAAGGAATAATAATTCTTTACTACTATCTATATCTAAAAAAACAGAACAAACAACAAACCAATAACAGAATTTTCCCACCCACTAAGCACTATTTTTTCCTTTTGTTGTAATATGACCTCAACTGGCAGGGGATGCTGGCAGCTCTGGCAAGGCAAAGGGTGCAATAGCTCACTCACAGCCAGCAGGGGGCACTCTGATGCAAGCTCAGAATTTCTCAGGGGGTTAATGATAGCTCAGATGAAAGAAAGGAAGGGAGTGAGTCCACTGAGCACGCACACAATCAGCGACCAGTCTTGGCACTGCCAACAGCAGCAGGCACAATTTGGGGAAGGTAGGCAGGGCTTGACTGTGGTGCTGAGCTAGTGTTCAGAAGGAGATCTGGTGGAGACTGCCCCAACTCCAGGTGGCACACCACACATGGCTCTGGATTCCCAAGCAGAAGGGAAAAAGGACCCACCTCCCAGCCAAGTCTCGAGTCAGCCCCACCAACTCTCATGGCATTACTCTGCAACTTCCGAAAAAAAACCCAATTGGGAGAGCCCATCCCCCCATCCAAAACTCCCCAGCCCGGAAATGACTCCATTGGAATGCCAGAGCCATTGGCCACTTCCCCTTGGATCTTAATTGCTGACTATTCACCCAGAAAAGCTACTGTCTCCCCCTTCTAGCATCTCCCTGAAAATAATGGGGAGAAATTCACTGAGAAACCTAAACTCAACACAAGATGAGATATATTATGTAAATTAAATGCACAAGTAGTCTTTTTTGAGAATTCCATGCAGTTGCACATTCCACCTGAGACAGCATGGAAAGCTCAGTTTTGCCTGCTAATGTGCAAGCCATTGGAAGAAATCAGAAAACATTCCAAGTGCTGTTTCAAGTGTAGTGATTCCACTGGTATGGGCTTCAGAAAAAACAGGTAAAAGTGGCACCAAGTAAGATAAAATTGAAACCAGGAGCTAAACCAGTAGGAGTGAACTGATATCCTATGAGAATAGAAGCATATAAAGGTTTAGAATCACCACTGGGTCTCTCCAAGCCAACTGGCAAAAATCAAGCTATGGTAATGGAACAGGGAGATGTAAAGGCTCTTGCTCTTCAAGAGGTAGCCAAGTGGCTGGATTTAAAATTGATGTCACACAAATGACTATAACATGGTCATCTGCATACCATAGAGCAGATATATGCAAGTTGACTAGTATTACTGTAATTGGGGTCATGGTTGGAGACAGAGACGATACAACCCTCAGAGATCCATATGACAAAAGCTTCCTTTATTGTTTCCGGACCCTTCTTAAACAGAGGGTTTGAATCTCCTGGATATACACACGTGATTGGTTGGGGTCTTAACACACCCATTTCCCTTGCCAATGATACATCTGCATTTAAACTTCAATTAATTGCCTGAGATCCTTTGTATGTGTTCAAATCCATCCTATCATTGCTCACCCAGGGACTTGTTTACTTCTAGGCTGATTGAGTCCGGGGGGCTGCCCCAGACCCAGTATATTATGACAGACCAGATTTAAGGGATGAACCTTCACAGAATCTGGCTAAAGAACTCTACATTGATGGCAGTAGCTTTGTGCAAAATGGAGTAAGATGGGCAAGATGTGCAATAGTGACATTAGAGGAGGAAATCAAAGTGAAACCTTGCCTCTGAATACCCAAAAGGCCAAGATTATTGCACTCACTAGAGCCCTTGAGATTGGAAAAGAGCAGAGGATTGATATATTTACTGATTCCAAATATGTGTTTGGAGTAGTACATGCTCATGGGACTATATGGAAAGAATTAAGACTATTGAATTCGTAGGGAAGTGGTATAAAATCCAGGCAGGAAATTTTGAAGCTTCTGCAGGCAGTACTAGAACCTAAAGAAGTGGTTATAATGCAAATCAAAAAGGACAGAGGAAAGTGATTCAGGGAAATAGAAAAGCAGACTTAGTGACAAAAAAAGGCAGTGAATCAAAAGCAAATAATTGGAGCTTTAAACCCTGAAAAAAGAATGGAGATGAAACTCGCTGAATATTCAGAAAAGGAAGCTCAATTACAGGGACTAAAGTGCACCAAAAATACAGAAGGATGGTGGGTCGTTCCAAACCAACAGATTTTTAACTAATGCTAAAATGGTGGAGATACTTCAAGAAGTTTTATGAAGATACCCATATGGGAGCAGACGCTATGATAAGTAGTACCAGAAGACATGCTGTAGGATCAAAAGAGCAATTCCCTGGGGTTATAATGACAAGATGTCCTGTCTGCTGTGTAAATAATCCTAAAATCCAAAGAAATCCCCCAGTGGAAGAGGTAAAAAAGGAATAGCTCTTGAGGAGTATTGTCACATAGTTACTGAGTTACCAAAAACATTATAAATAACACTATAAATGTTAACATTATGAAATTATAATATTATAAGTATCTCTTTGTTTTAGTGAATACCTTTGCAGGATGACCAGAGGCTTTCCCATATCATAACAATTGAGCTAGGCAAGTTGTTGGTCTTACTAGAGGAAATAATCCCTAGGTTTGGAATCCCCAAAGGCCTATCTAAGGATAGATAGATAGATAGATAGATAGATAGATAGATAGATAGATAGATAGATAGATAGATAGATAGATTGACCCCATTTTGTTTCAGAGGTAGTTCAGGGAGTATCAAAATTTCTCCAAATGAAATGAGATTCACGCACTCTTTGGACACTGCAATCTGGTAGAAAGATAGAATGAATCAGTCTCAAGGCAAATCACAAAATTATGTCAAGAAACATAGCTTAAATGGGTAGAGGTTTTACCTTTTGTGTTGATGAAAATTAGGATAACTCCATGGATTAGGAAGGAGTAAGTCCATTTGTAGTATTACATGGAAAACTATCCTGTTAGTGATATGGGAAATCAAACTCTCCAAATGCACTTAAAAGGGGAGAAATCAATGAGAAATTATGTGTCTCTTTCTTGGGTATTATCCTCCCCACACAGGTATTAACCAGTGAACTTTGTTTCCTTTGGACTCTCTGGTGCATGTTTTCAAACCTGGAGACTCAGTTTATATTTGAACTTGGAAGGATGAACCATTATAAGAAAAGTGGAAAGGACCCTCTTTGCTACTCTTAACTACCTACACAGCAGTAAAGGTAGAATTAATTAACTCTTGGATTTCTTGTTCCAGAGTAAAGAAAACTGCTTTGGATCATAGTGGACATCAACACCACTGGGGCCATGAAAAACAAAACTATACAAAGAACCTTAATTAATTGCACCTGGGAATCTGGATCCTCTTGAATTAGACTGTCCTTAAGGACTATTGTCATTGCTTTTGTGTATTAGCGATATTGTTACCTATAGCTATAGTGGTAATCTATAAAAATACTGATTTGCTTAAGCCTGGAAACAATAATGACAAATGCTATAAGGAAAGTAAAAGTATTATATGAAGTACAAAGGGATAACGCATCCTTGGGTAGTGCTGAAGTATGAGAGCGATTTATGTTTTGGTTACCAGACTTGGGGAATTGGTTTAGGAGAATAATAGGACTAATTGCCATAGTGGTGCTAACTGCTGATGAAGTCAAAGAGGAATTTTACTTAAACTTTGTGCTAACCTTTAGTCATTAGCATAGTGAAATACCTGCCCATAGCCTGTAATTACCCCTTACTCACATAAACCCCTTCACATGTTATCATAGAACATGCTTGGTAAAATACTTGTGCACTGTATCTTAAAATGGAGATCGAGGAAGATACAGCCAGTGACTATAGCTTTAGATTGTGGGTATATGTCACATTAGGGTCGCAGTTTTGGAGACAGGCACACGACAGATCACGCCAAGGATCGTGTGACACAGCCAAGATTTATTGATGCATGCCTCCTTTTATAGGAGGTTCAAAATTCCCATGCTTGAACACACAATTGGTAGAAGTTTCAACACTGCCCAGTTCACTGGCCAATGATATGTCTGCATTCAGGATTGAATGGGATTGGCTGGGGTCCCCTGTTTGAGTTCGAATCCAACCTATCATTGTCCTACCCAGGGACTTGTTTAATTTAGGCTGGTCGAGTTGGGGTCTGTTATGGCAAATTTATCTGTGCAGCTTACAGACCAGCTGTAGCTGTCACAGGTATAGGGGAAATGTTAATCTTTCACTGTTTGTAGTGTATAAAAGCAGGTCGCTGGCATCCTGAGAGTGTGCTGGCTTTGTAGATTCACCACCTACCACCCATCTCTGCACAGACATTAAATAAGTAACTGTGTGGATTAGCTTCTTGCACATGGGGTAGAACCCATATTTGGGACAAAAACTTGAACTTTGTAACACATTAAAAAAGAATGTTGGACTAATTATGGCTTTCTGAAAGCATCCTTTGAGAAGAATTCAGGAGTCTTAATGCTGAATTTTGGAGTGTGGGTAGTTGGTTTGGTATCTTCTCTGTATAAACAGATAAAGGCTTCAAGGCTATGAAATGGCAGACTGAAATGGCACACATGGTACCTGAAATAAATTTGGATTTTAGTCTAAAAGAGTCTATGTAGACTATTTTATGATTGTAATGACCTAATAGTTTAGTTAGGTCATTAAAATTGCAAACTAAATATAACCATGTAGAAAACCTTCCACAAACAATATGCTTACATTTTAGGGAAAGTCTAAATGTATTTAATGAAGTTAAGGAGGCTTTCTTGAGTTACATGACCAAGGGGTCAATGGGGCCAGTTCTGAGGAAAGAAACCAAGTGACCATCTAGCTTGGGATACCCTGGCATCATGTGCTCACTTACTTCATTGTGCTACTCTATGCAAGTGAGCTAGGTTTTATACTGCTGTCTCTGCAAATATGTAGTCTGATCTAGCCAAAACATTTCTGAGATGGGAGTGTCCTGACTCCCCAGAAATACTGTGCTTTTGCATGTGCAGTTCATGCTCAAGATCCTACAGGAGACCTGCTGCTCTCCTTTGTAGATGCTGCTTAGTAGTTGCAGAAATGCTGGTTATTAGGGTGGGATTGCAGACATTTCTGCCATAGTACGCAACTTGAATCAAGTAGCTGCAGCTGGTTTCCTGGGATATCGTAGCAGAAGCCATTAATAGTTTAGGTGTTGTTCTCCTTTTGCTCTTGGACTCACAGACTAGCTTGTCAATGTTGTCTAATTAACTTACATTGCAGGTTTATTTAAAGTGTACAATATTTGGAATGGATTAGCAAAATCAAATAATGTAACTTATTTTGTAGCACATGAAGTTGAAAACTGGTGATGCAGTCAAAAAGGCAGACATCATCATGATGTGCTCTAGTTTTTATGGTAGATGCATGTGGTGGTTTGTATAAATTTCCTGAAATAGTTCCCTGTCAGGACCTGGGAAGTCTCCATTGGACCTGACAAGGACTAATCGGTGTCTGATTTTTAATACTGACACATGGTTAGACCAATGAGAAAGTTTATGCGCCTTTGTGAAACACACATGTAAAGACAAAAAAGCCCCAGGAATCTTTCTTTCATTTCCAGCCTCTCAGAAGGTAACTAGTCCTAATCTCCCAGGCCAAGGCCCTGCATGGCCTGCAAGCCTTGTGAGGTTGGGCCAGGCAGGGGAGGGCAGGTTCTGACGCAGGGCTCGGGAATCCCGCTGGGCCCCGTTTTTGGCCAGGGCCCCTATAGAAAGGGCTACTAAGATCTTAGCTTCCCCACCCACCTTGGCAAGGCCAGGGAGCCCGTGGCTCGGCAGAACATCTAGCCGACATCAAAACCCTGCCCTGCCACTGGCCCAGGCTGAGCCAGGAGCTCCACGCAGCCCCAGGAGCGGTTCTGGGCAGCGGGACCTGTCCCGCCACAGTGCCCGCATGGCCTGGGGGAGAGACAACAGGGGCCCTTTCTGGCCCTTTGCCTGCTGCGCAGGGGGAGGGAAGACCATCAGCCTGTGGCTGGAACTGAATGCAGCAAATGCCAGAAAAGAGTCATGCAGCCATAACAACTACCACAGCTTTCTCTCTGAGCCCCTACTATCTTGGTCCAGCCCCCAGCGTGGCCTGAAATGCACCACCCCAACTGCTCCAGCCGCTGCTCGGGCAAGATATTAACTCTTTCACTGCTCAGAATAAGACTTGCAGACACTTTGTTCTCTCTCCTGAGTGAAAGAAAAGGACCAAGATGAAGATACTCACAGAAACAGCATGAAAACACCAAGGTCAGACAAAGGAAAGAGTCAGGTCCCAGATGGAAGTGATTGATGGAGGTGCCTCACTCTTGGACTGAAATTTCTCTTTTTTAAGCTATAGAGAAGAGACTCTTGTTTCCCTATAACTCATAGAATGCATTATGGGGTGGATGAAATGTCCTAACTGTAGACACAAACAGAGGCATTTGTGCTAAAGTAAGTAGATGTTGAAACGGCTGTAATTTTATAAGAAGTTCGAGTAGAGAGGAGAGAAGATTCGTGCTGGCCTCCCCCGTCCCCCCAGGGGAGAGAAGAAGAAAGTCCTCTGTTTTCAAAGACAAGGAGAGCTTTGGTTTGAACCATTATAATCCTTAAAGTGTGCCCTATAAGTTGACATGGTCCTCAATAACAGTTGTGGGAAGACTGTTAGTCGAGGAGGGGATTTTTTCACAGTGATTCGATTTCCGTTCTCCTGGGCAACTGATTCACTGTGACATTGAGGCCACGAGAAAACTGTTTCTTGTGGAGAAAAAAATGTTCATAGGTTGAAGAGAGAAGTCTCCCAAGTAAATTGGTGAAAGACTATTTTTAGAGATGGTAAACTGACTGGTTTGTTTCTGTACATTGTCAGTGTGAAAGGAAAGAAGTTGTGCGGGGAGGAGAAGTGTTCTAAAAGTTTTATTCTGAGTTTTATTCTTTTTTCTTATAGTTTCTAGTAATAAAGTTTTTCTTTGTACCCTTTAAAGTTTGAGCCTGTTTTGCCTTACTCCTAATCCTATCTCACAGCAGGAAATGAGTAAATGCTTCTAGTGGGTGCACTGGTGATTTAGCCAGTGCTAGACTCGGGACAATAATAGGCGTCGAAACCCAGGAAATCTCAAATTGGCAAACCAAAACCACTACGATGCAGGACACCTGAATAACTTCGGATATAACTGTATGAAGTCCAACAAAGGCAAGTGCAACAAAGTCCTGCATCTGAGGAAAAATAACTCAGTGCATCAGCACAGGTTGGGGGCTGACCTGCTGGAAAGCAGCCCTGCAGAGAAGGACCTGGGTGTCCTGTTGGACAACAAGCTGTCCATGAGCCAGCAGTGTGTGTCTGTGGCCAAGAAGGCCAATGGGATTCTGAGGTGCATTGGGAAGAGCGTTGCCAGCAGGTCAAGAGAGGTGGTCCTGTGTTCGGCTGCAGTGCCAGCTGTAGACTGAGCTCTGGGTGGTGGGAGTCCAAGGCAAGAAGCTGTGAACTGTCAGCCCTTTGCATAACAAAGGACATGGGGACCTGTGGCCCAGCCAGGTTACTTGACACTCAGGGATGGAGCAGGAGCCAATGACCCCAGACTATTACGCACTTAGACTTTGAGGGTACTTTCCTCAAAGGCACCATCTTGGGCTGTTTCTGTGTTATCGCACGGTGAATAAATTGCTTTATGGAACAAGACATCTGAGACTCTTCTATGGGAAACCTGGAGTGGAGCTGATAAGGAAACCTGGTCTGACTGTATGTGAGTGGGTTGTGTAGGGAGTCAAGTGGGGTACCTGTCAGCTCACTGGAGCCACCCGGTTTGAAGGGGCTTTGGTCCCAGCAGTTAAAGGATCTGGCATTGGGAGTGACTACCAAAGTGTCTCGTGAATGGTCAGACTGGTTGATTTCCTTAACAATCCTGCTACTCTACTCAGCCCTGGTGAGGCCCATCTGGAGTGCTGTGTCCAGTCCTTGGCTTCTCAGTACAAGAGAGACATGGAGCTCCTGGAGCTGATCCAGTGGAGGCCACAGAGTTGATGAGGAGACTGGAGCATCTCTCTTATGAGAAAAGGCTGAGGGAGTTGGGCTTGTTCAGCCTTGAGAAGAGATGACTGAGAAGGGATCTCATCAATGTCTGTAAGTATCTTCAAAGAGGGGTCAGAGGATGGACGAGGCTCTGCTCTGTGGTGCCAAGCAATGGGGCAAGAGGCAACAGGCAGAAACTGATGCACAGGAAGTTCCACCTGAATATGAGGCAGAACCTCATTACTTGCTGGGTGACTGAGCACTGGAACAGACTGATCAAAGAGGTTGTGGAGTCTTCCTCACTGGAGATATTCAAGAACTGTCTGGACACAATCCTGTGCCGTGTGCTCTGGGAGGGCTCTGCTTGGACAGGGAGGTTGGACCAGATGACCCACTGTGGTCTATTCCGACCTTACCCATTCTGTGTTTCTGTGACATTCACTTGTCTAACTGCTGAGTATCCTGTTAGGAAGGTTAAGGATTCCTCACAACGCTGTATACTAATGTCAGTATCATCAGTCTTAAAATGAGACAGAGGATAATTTGTCAAGTACTCTGATTTTGTTTGATACCCAGATGAGTTGCATGTTGTTTTTTAATACTGATGCTGAAATGGAATAACCTCTGACTGACCTGAGCAGTTCAAATGTTGAGAATATTAAAAGGCCCCTTGAAAAAAAGTGATTATTTTTTTTAGTGTTTCTCTTTTCACATAGTGAATACTGAACAGTAACCTTCAGAACAAAACTCACATACTTTCAGTAACAGGAATTCTCTTGGTGTTTGTAGTGGTGATTGGAGGAGTGGAGGGGAAGAGTTTTCTAAACTTCAAAGCATAGCATGCTAATTTGGAACTGTATTGAGTATCTTCAATTGCAGACTGAGACAAATGCTTACCCTACTCCTAAAACCTAATTTGGTTTGAATGCATATATCTAATGTTCATGATGATGATAATATGTTATGGAATCCGTGGGTCAGAGACTGAGATGACAGTACTCTCAGAGATCCATGTGACAAAAGCCTCTTTTATTGTTCAGACCTTCCTTATACAGAGGGTTTCAATCTCCCAGATATACACATGTGATTGGTTGGGGTCTTAACACACTCATTTCCCTGGCTAATGATACATCTGCATTTAGGGTTCAATTAATTGGCTGGGATCTTTTGTATGTGTTCAAATCCATCCGATCATCGTTCACCCAGAGACTTGTTTACTTCTAGGCTGGTTAAGTTTGGGCTTCAGCTCCAGACTAGCTGCAATGTGACAATAATAAACTAAAAGTTAATATACTTTAGAGTCCTTCAGTAGTAGCGTGGCCAAAAGATGACAAGACCAAGCATCAAGAAATCTGTAGGGTACCCTGTGGAGTCCCTCAGTCGGGGTTTAGGTTCGTGCCTGGTGTGCAAGTGACAATGAGCACAGAGTTGAGATTTACCTTCTAACCTTTAATGCGGTTCTATGCAGAAAGGGATGCTAGGTGATAGCTTGCAAAGCTAGCACACCTCTTTGGAGAGTTTGCAGGCTTTTATACAAGATAAAACAAAGAAGTTGCGTAAAACTTGTTCATTGGTTAGCCTAACCAACTAATTTCTGTGTATGCTCCGATTAGTGACTAGTTCAATATATGAGGTTGGTGTGACATTAGCATACAAGGTCCCTTCCCAGGGGTGTGATTTTTTTACCATGTTAATTAGTCTTAGGTTACCCTTTGTGCAACCTTACCCCTTTCTTCCCCATCCCCCTGGTCCAGAGGTGATTCATCTTTGTTGACATTAGCATATTCTTGTCATTCTGCTGTTATCATAGAATATCCTGAGTTGGAAGGATCATCAAAGTCCAACTCCTGGCCCTGCACAGGACAACCCCAAGAATCCTACCCTGTGCCTGAGAGTATTGTCCAAACCCTTCTTGAACTCTGTCAGGTTTGGAGTTGTGACCACTTCCCTGGAGAGCCTGTTTCAGTGCCCAACCACTCTGTGGATGAAGAAGCTTTTCCTAATATCCAACCTAAACCTCCCAACATAACTTCATGCTGTTCTCTAGGATTCTGTCTCTGGTCACTAGAGAGAAGAAATCGGTGCCTGCCCCTTCACTGCCCCTCATGAGGAAATTGTAGACTGTGATGAGGTATCTCCTCAGTCTCCTCTACTCCAGGCTGAACAAGCCAAGTGACCTCAGCCACTCCTCATGTGCCTTCCCCTCTAGACCCTTCACTATCTTCATAGCCCTCCTTTGGATGTTCTCTAATAGCTTTATATCTTTCTTACTGGGGTGACCAAAAGTGTCCCCAGGACTCAAGATGAGGCTTCCCCAGTGCAAAGCAGAGCAGGACAATCATCTCTCTTGACTAGCTGACATTGCTTTGCCTGATGCCCCCAAAGACACAGTTGGCCCTCCTGGCTGCCAGGGCACTGCTAACTCATATTCAACTTAGCATCAACCAAGACCCCCGGGTCCCTTTCTCCATTGCTGCTCTCCAGCTTCTCATTCCCCAGTCTGTCTGTACATCCAGGGTTGCCCCATCCCAGGTGGAGAATCTGGCATGTACCCTTGTTAAACTTAATATGGTTGGTGATTGTCCAGCCTTCTCATTTATTGAGGTCTCTCTGCAGGGCCTTCTTGCCTTCAAGGGAGTCAGCAGCTCCTCCCAATTTAGTGTTGTCAGCAAATTTACTTAGTATGCCTTTGAATCCTGTGTCCAAGTTATTTATGAAGATGATGAATAGAACTAGCCCTAAGATGGAGCCCTGCAGAACCCCACTAGTGACAGGTCAACAGCCTGTCACGCCTTTCACTATAACCCTTTGCGCCTGACATGTCAGCCAGTTGCTTACCCACTAAATGACATGGTTATCTAGCACACAGCTGGATAAATACATCTTCTTGTCCATAAGGATCCTGTGAGAGACAGTATCAAAATTTTTACTGAAATCCAAAAAGATCAAAACTGACTTTCCATGGTCAACTAGGTGGGTTACCTTGTCATAAAAGGAAATTAAATTTGTGTCCTGGTTTGAAAGACAGATATTTGCTAAGAAAGGCAGGAGCCTCTCTTTGAAATGGAGAGGGTAAATACCCCCTCCCTCCAAATTATTATAATTTTGGAATTAGAAGGGCTCTCAGGCAAAGATATGGGGATAGGAATAACAGTTCTTTACTAATATATCTAACAAGACAAACAAAAACAACAACAGCTATGAAATTAACAACAAACAGAACAGTAGCTCAGTTTCAGTCCTTTTTTGGCCGCAGACACTCTCTCCCTGCGCTGCAGTTACCAGTGGTGGGGGTAGGGCAGATCCCACACAGCTGCAGAGGGCTGGGGCAATGGTGGCGGCGTCCCAGGTGGGAGAGGGATGGAGGAGAGACTTCTCTGCTCACAGTGCAGGTGATGGTGCTCAGCAGAGTGTGTGGAGGTGGCAGGCTGAAGTGGGAAGGCAGCAGTATGGTTGGAGATCGGCAAGGGCTGCTGTGACGGTGTTGGATAGCAGGGGGTGCTGGACAGCGGCGACGGTCATCCTCCTCCGACTGCACAGGCGAAATGGGGCTAGCCAATGCCTCACTCTCTCCTCTTCTAGCTTTTTGAATCTCATGGTTTTTTCCCTTCCTTCCCCCCCGCCCCTTGCCACTAGCCATCCATGCTAGGGCCTAGTCAACAGATATCTTAGCATGACAATGGGGAAAATTCCACAGACACAAAAGGGAAAAAAACAACCCCCAACATTACCCACCCCAAATTTTTCCCATACCAACATGCTACATCAAATTAAAACCTTTAAATTATATACAGGCACAGTATCATAGGTAGTTCACCCTAAAACAAGGTCTCCTTGGGGTATGCATCGGGTCTCTCCATCCTTTTACATCACCCACCAAGTGCAACCTGGTCCTTGAGCAAAAGCAACTCCACGGATGGGATTGTCTTTGCTGGAGGCAGAGTTCACGCAAACAGTTTTTCCTAGCATACCTCTCATGCGTACCACTGAAACCTTATCTCCATCTGGTGTTCCCAAGGGCTCAGATTGGGCAGGGCCTGTTTGGTTAGTGGAACCTCGGGTGTTCAATAACCATGTGGCCTTTGCTAAATCAATCTCCCAGTTCTTGAAAGTTCCCCAACCCAGTGCCTTTAAGGTGGTTTTAAGCAGGACATTGCACCATTCAACTTTCCCAGACACTAGTGCATGATAAGGAATGTGGTACACCCACCCAATGCCATGTTGTCTAGCCCAGGTGCTTATAAGGCTGTTCTTGAAATGAGTTCCGTTGTCTGACTCAATTCTCTCAGAGGACTTGTTTTTCAAGGCCCAGGATGGTGTTTCGAGCACTGGCGTGGGGCACAGGGTAGGTCTCCAACCACCTGGTAATGGCTTTCACCATGGTCAGCACGTAGCTCTTGCCTTGGCGGGTTTGAGGCAGTGTGATGTAGTCAATCTGCCAGGCCTCCCCATTACTTATATTTGGACCACCGCCCCCCATACCAGAGGGGCTTCACCCGCTTGGCTTGCTTGATGGCAGCACATGTTGCACAGTCATGGATAACTTGAGAAATACTGTCGATGGTTAGATCCACCCCTCGGTCTCGTGCCCACTTGTAGGTGGCATCCCTGCCCTGATGACCTGAGGCATCATGGGCCCATCGAGCTAGGAACAATTCTCCCTTGTGTTGTCAATTTAAGTCTATCTGTGACACCTTTATCTTTGCAGCCTGATTTACCTGCTCGTTGTGTCGGTGTTCTTCATTAGCCCGACTCTTGGGAACATGGGCATCCACATGACAGACTTTCACGGGTAGCTTCTCTACCCAAGTGGCAATGTCTTTCCACTCATCAGCAGCCCAGACTGGTTTTCCTCTACGTTGCCAGTTGGCCTTTTTCCACCTTTCCAGCCACCCCCACAGAGCATTGGCTACCATCCATGAATCAGTGTAAAGGGGGAGCTTCGGCCACTTCTCTCTCTCAGCAATGTCCAAGGCCAGCTGAACAGCTTTGAGTTCAGCAAGTTGACTTGATCCACCTTCTCCTTCAGTGGCTTGTGCAACCTGTTGTGTGGGGCTCCATATGGCTGCTTTCCACTTCCAGTTCATCCCTATGATGCGACAGGAACCATCGGTGAAAAAAGTGTAGCGTGTTTCGTCAGCTGGCACATGGTTGTATGGCGGGGCTTCATCGGCGTGGGTCACTTGCTCCTGATCCTCTTCATCGGTGAGACCAAAATTTTCACTTTCTGGCCAGTTTGTAATTATTTCCAAAATCCCAGGGCAATGTGGGTTGCCAATACAGGTGTGCTGTGTGATGAGGGCAATCAACTTACTCCATGTGGCGTCGGTGGCGCGGTGGGCAGAGGGAATTTTTCCTTTAAACATCCACCCCAGCACTGGCAGTCGGGGTGCCATGAGGAGTTGTGCTTCCATGCCGATCACTTCTGAGGCAGCCTTAACTCCTTCATAGGCAGCCAAGATCTCTTTCTCTGTTGGAGTGTAGTTGGCTTCCGACCCTCTGTAACTTTGGCACCAGAATTCCAGAGGTCTGCCTCGAGTGTCCCCAGGCACCTTCTGCCAAAGGCTCCACGACAAACCTTTGTTCCCAGCTGCAGAGTAAAGCACATTCTTCACCTACAGTCCTGTCCTGACTGGACCAAGGGCTACTGCATGTGCGATCTCCTGCTTGATGTGCGTAAAGGGTTTTTGCTGTTCAGGGCCCCAGTGGAAATCGTTCTTTTTGTGGGTGACCAGGTAGAGAAGGCTCACACTCTAGCTATACTCAGGAATGTGCATTCTCCAAAAGCCTATGGCACCTAGGAAAGCTTGTATTTCCTTCTTGCTTGTTGGTGGAGACATTGCGGTGATCTTATTGATGACCTCAGTGGGGATCAGACGCTGTCTATCTCGCCACTTTACTCCCAGGAACTGGATCTCTCGGGCAGGTCCTTTGACTTTGCTTTTCTTATTGGCAAAACCAGCTCCCAGCAGAATCTGGATGATCTTCTCTCCTTTCTCAAATACTTCCATGGTCCTGTTCTTCCACACAAAAATGTCATCGATGTACTGCAGATGTTCTGGAGCTTCATCCTTTTCTAGTGCAGCCTGGATCAGTCCATGGCAGATGGTGGGGCTG
The DNA here is from genome assembly GCA_034336665.1 of Luscinia megarhynchos. Classification (NCBI taxonomy): domain Eukaryota; kingdom Metazoa; phylum Chordata; class Aves; order Passeriformes; family Muscicapidae; genus Luscinia; species Luscinia megarhynchos. Next base: position 776,918 of record JAPFBE010000036.1, read on the forward strand.
TGTTTCCATCCCTGGGGCAGTCGGTTCCAGGTGTACTGCACGCCCCTACAGGTGAAAGCAAACTGAGGCTTGCACTCTGCTGCCAGAGGAATGGAGAAAAATGCATTGCCAATGTCAATGGTGGCGTACCACCTTGCTGCCTTGGACTGCAGCTCGTACTGGAGCTCCAGCATGTCTGGTACGGCAGCGCTCAGCGGTGGAGTCACTTCATTCAATGCACGATAGTCCACAGTCAGTCTCCATTCTATGTCAGACCTGCGTACAAGCCAAATGAAGCTGTTAAAGGGTTAGTCGGTTTTGCTGACCAGCCCTTGGCTCTCCAGCTCACGGATCATCTTGTGGATGGGGATCAGAGCATCTCGATTCGTCCGGTACTGCCGGCAGTGCACCGTCGAGGTGGGAATTGGCACTTGCTGCTCTTTCACCTTCAGGAGTTTCACTGCAGATGGGTTTTCTGATAGTCCAGGCAAGGTGTTCAAATGCTTAATGCTCTCTGCCTTTACAGCAGCTATTCCAAAAGCCCACCTGAGTCTCTCTGGGCCTTTGTAATAGTCTTCCAGAGGAAGTCTATGCCTAGAATACACAGTGCTTCGGGGCCAGTCATATTAGGATGTTTCTGCCACTCCTTCCCATTCAGGCTCACCTCAGCCTCCAGCAAAGTCAATTCCTGTGATTCCCCTCCCCCACCCCCCAGCAATGGAAACAAGTTCTTCCTCCACATGTTCTCATGGTATTAAGGTACACTGTGAACCACTATCAACTAATGCCTCATATTCCTGTGGCTCTGATATGCCAGTCCATCAGATCCACTCCTTCCAAAAGACTCAGCTTTTACGTGCCTCTCCCTGGCTAGAAGCAGCGCCCCTCTAGCCCTGATTATTATTTCTTTCCTGGCATACATACTAGATGATACTTCAAGTGGATCTGAAAGATTATCCTCCCTTTTGTAAGACCCAACATCTTGGTTATGGGAGGTTGAGGCTACCTTCACTTTAGCAGAGCTCCCTCGGTTAGTGTTTCCCTCCCTGAGTAGACGTGCTCGTGCTGCCAGGACAGAAGTGGGTTTCCCATCCCACCTTCTCATGTCTTCCCCGTGGTCATGCAGAAAGAACCACAAGTCAGCTCGATGGGTGTACCCTCTCTCCCTCGCTGGGGAACTTTGGGCTCTTAACTTTGGGGTCTGTGACTCGCACTGGTGCTGCATGGGAACTGTTCTTCTTCATCTCCTCCCTCATCTTCCGCATCTCCTCTTAGAGGGTCATAATTACAGCAGAGACATGGGCCTACATCAGGCCATTGATCATACTCTCAAAATTTTTAAGCTTGTTAGCAACAGAACCCACTGTTTCTTGGTTGTCATCAGCAGTAATTGTTGCAATAAAGGTGGTATATTGAGATGGCCCCAAGTTTGCCAGATTCCGCAGCATCTGCCATGTGCACCTGACCTTGTCAGGGTCATTGACATGCTTTCCGTCCGTCCCAAAGAATACCTTCAGTACTTCCACTTCTCTCAGCTGTTGGATCCCTTCCTCAAGGGTCTTCCAGCTCATTATATTGTGGTGCTCCTGCATTCTCTCTCTGTGGACAAATCTCTCTCTCACACTCATTAAAAGCTGCTCCCAGAGGGAAAGGAGGCCTGGCTCCCTTACGAATATCTGGTCCACACCTGAGTCCTGGGTCAAGGATCCCAAATTCCTTGCCTCAGTTCCATCCAGTTGCACACCTGTTCCCATAAGGTCCCAGACCCAAAGTAACCAAGTTGTAAAAGCCTCACGGCCCCGCCGTACAATGTCTTTTCGCAGATTACAGAGACTTTCGTACGACAGGGACTCAGTGATGGTCTCAACCTCTGGCTCCCTTGTTGGTTGTGAGGGTCCTCCTTTCTGATCCTTATTATCTAGGTGCCTTGTTTTCATCTTAGACTTTCTAGTTTTCTCAGGTGACTGCTGCTGGCTGTGACTGCTCCTGCGGTTCAGCTAGGACCTGGACAGATGTAATCTCTATGGGTTCCACTGCAGCACCATCTGATTCTCCCTCTTTAAGGCAGGAGGAGGATTTCTCACCAGCTGGGGAAAGGTACTCCTTCAGCATCTGGCCCATCTCACATATCTCCATCACTAGAACTCCCACCCACTCCAGGTGGTTCCTTTCTGAGATGGGCTGTGGGGCAGGATCAAGCTGTGGGGCAGCATCCCTATTTCCTGGGATAGATATCAGGGTTGTTATCCAAGTCAATCCCCCCTTGTGTCTGAATGCTAAATAGAACAGGTCTATCAGCAACACCAGCCACTCTATGATATCACTAGCATTTAGAGAGGATCTGAACTCCTTGAAAACTTGTGGGGTGGACTTTAAAAACTTGATGATGGGTTGGGAGAAAATTTTTCCTGCTGTCACTTCCTCACAGTAAGTACCATTATTGAAGTAACCCTAAAACCACACAGTTAGAGTGCAATAGCTCTGGATCCATGTGGCCATCTTCCAGAGGAAGTTAAAAATATATGAATTCCTCACCTGATCAAGACACATAATTAACCGGATAATAGCCACAGTAACCATAGTGATGGGACCCATGTTCAAATAAGGGCTTTCAAATGGGAGAGATATAGCTGTGACCATGTGGAGCCCAAATCAGGGTAAGCTGGACAACATGGTGCCATCTAACACAAAACCTTAGGTAACTCAAGAACTGTTATTCCTTTTTCACCCTCCTCTCAATGCCCTCAGGCCCCACATTCGGGCGCCAAAATCTGTCCTAGTTTGAAAGACAGGTATTTGCCAAGAAAGGCAGGAGCTCCTTCCTGAGATGGAGACTACAGACCCCTCCCCTCCTCTCTCCAAATTATTAGAATTTTGGAATCAGGGGCTCTCAGGGAAATATAAGGGGATAGGAATAACAGTTCTTTACTATTATATTTAACAAGACAAAACAAAACAACAACAGCTATGAAAATTAACAACAAAACAGAACAGTAACTCAGTTCCAGTCCTTTTCAGCTGCAGACACCTTCTCCCTACGCTCAGTTACCGGTGGTGGGGCAGGGCCGATCCAGTGCAGCTGCGGAGGGCTGTGGTGATAGCGGCGGTGTCCCAGGTGTGAGAGGGATGGAGGAGCGACTCCCCTGCTCACAGTGTGCGTCACGGGGCTCAGTAGGCTGCAAGGAGGTGGCAGGCTGAAGCAGGGAAGGCAGCAGTGGTGTGTCCGACAGCAGAGAACGTGGCTCCTGGTGTTGGGATGGTGGGGGGGTGGTAGGTAGCAGCACCGGCCGTCTCCCTCCGACTCCACCAGCGAGAGAGAGCAGCAGCTGCCCTCACCTGTGTCTTTACCTCTTCTTCCCCCCCGCCCCCGCCTTGCTCTTGCCTTGTTCTCTTTCTTCACGCCTCCCCCATTACTAGCCATCCGTGCTAGGGCGTGGTCCACAAGTTTTTTAGCATTACAATGGGGAAAATTCCACAGAGAGAAAAGGGGAAGGAGAAAAAAAAAGAAAACCCAACCGCCAACAATAGCATATTTAAAGCCAAATAATATCCGTCTTTGATATTGTTCCAGTAAAACCCTCCCTTTCCTGGTGCTTGAGTCCCAATGAGGGTCCCAGGAGGGAAAATGCTCTTCAGCATTTCCTGATAACCTCTCCTCTGTGTCCATCCTGTCCACCTCCCTCCTAGCAGTCCTGAATACCACCTCTCTTTCGGTATAATCTAATAGATTATGTAGTGGAATTTGGATTTCCCCCCAATCTGGATTCTTGGTTTTAAGAATGGTCTCAAATACTTTAGCTACGCTCTCTGGATCTTCTCTATGGTGTCCTGCCCATCTCACCCATGCCTCAAGGTTGATGGGGGAGAAAGATACCTTTACCACAACTGGGCTATGAGATCTCACTCTCTCCTGGAGCAGAGCTATCACCTCCTGTTCACCTTTTTCTTTCTTACTCTCCTCCCGCTTGCCATCTTCCTGTCTGCTCACTTCCTATTTCCCCCAGGTCTTCCCCACCACCAGGTTTGAAAGCAACTACTGGCTCCTTCCTAACTGCCCATCCCCTCCTTCATGCTACCTGAGTCTCAGACACAGACAAATCTTCTATCTCTGTCTGGTGCCACCATCATCTCTACATCATCCTCTCATTCACTATTGCATTTCAGACAACAGTGCCTGATACCACAGGAGGAACAAGATTGCTTCATTCTCCTATCCTTTGCCCTTTCCTTTTCTAAAGCAAACATGAGAGGTTCTGATGGGGCAGGTAGGCACACCTTTTGCAATTCCGGGTGTTTTCTTAACTTAAAGAACAAATTACATAAGGTGCTTCATCCCAATTCCCCTCTCTTCTAGAAAAAAGCATCAGATGTAAAAGGGTGCAATAATCTAAGGTACCATTCTCCAGCCACTGAGCCTGACAGTTTTAACTTATATATTGGCCATAAACGATTACATCTAAATAATTTAGGTTTACTTAATGACCCTCCTCCTATCTTTTTCCAGTGGCTCAATATACATTTAAGTGGAGAATTTGGAATATCATCTCCCACTTTAGTTTTAGAATAAACCACCCCCATATTCAGTAATTACAAGTATATGAGCCCTTACATTAAAATGATGTGACAGTTTGTAATGGGGGGCAGGGTGACTACCAGACCTGCAATCACTAAAACCGACACAAGAGGATGCTCCAAGTCCACAAATGCAATCTCACCCACCAACACCAAATACACGTCCAACCAAATACACAGTAATACTCCAAAGCCTCAGCAAACTCACACTTCGACAATCTTTTAGAAAACATTTTTTTATGCCATGGGCATCCCTGCTCTTATATGCTGGCCAACTCAAATCAACACACACCACTCTCACACAAACACACTCAAATGCAAGAAAAATGCAAAGAATGCAAAGCAATTGAACAGACTTCACTTTCCAGCCAAGGTCAGAGCCGGGCTCCACTTGTAAACTGAGCACGGGTTTTGTTTTTCTTCCACCACCCGAACCAAGATAGCGGGGGTGCTAGAGAGACAGCAAAACTACAAACTCGGTCTGATGATACCTCCAGGGGACAACCTCTAATATTACCAAGGGACTCGAACACCCATTCCCTTTTCTTTTTCCAGAGGACTCAAACCCTTAATACCTGGAAGGGGAGAAACTCCCGGGGGGGGGGGAACTTGAAACCACCCCCTTTTCCTCTCCTTTGTTTGTAAGCTTACCCAAGGTCTCTGTAACTCAGGTTATCCATGAATCTGTGAACCTCTTACTCTTCCCTTTTCTGGGGACTCGAAACCCCCTTTCTAGTAACTCCTATATACCCTTTGCTAATAACCTCAAAAGAATTAAAATTATGCCTTTACTTACCCACACAATCTGCCTGAGCCCCAGGAGACGATTAGAAGTCAGAGTTCTCCCCAAGAATCCCTCAAAGCTGGCTGGAGATCTATTGGCTGCAGACCCTCCAGGGCTCAAGTCTGAAGTCCCATCTAGGTTGCCAAATTACTGTTCCAAAATGTTAGAAATATCGGAATCAGACTTTCAAACACTAAAATTGTGTTAAAGAGGGCATCATTTATTCAGGCCTGAGGTGCATGCAGGGAATTCAAACCTAACATGGACACGATTCTACAAGAGATTTACTTATATACAGTCGCTACATGCATAGTACAATTTACCTATTATCATAAATCCCACTCCATGTTCCCAGAGATTCAGTCCTTTGTTTTGTCTATCACTGTGTTCTTGGGCCAGACGTCTTCCTCTTATCTCCCAACTGTCCTTGCTGGAAGCGGCTTTTGCAGGCCTTGTTTCTCTGCTAAAAGTTTCACAGGCACAGTAAAAATTGAATTAATCCTTTTGTATCATGTTGAGTATAGCATCAGGGGAGTTTATTCTTTCTCTAGGGACTATAAGCATGATAGTTATAAACTGGGGAAGGAGGGAATGGGTTGATGACTGTCATCTCTACCTCCTTGCCTACTGAGTGTATTCAGTGGTCTCAAAGAGCTATGGTGAGTAGGCAGCTAAAATCAGGACACCAAAATAAGATTTCTTCAGTTTAAGCTCAGCTAGAGGAGTTAAACATAAAGTGAATGCAGTAGTGGTTGGGTACTTGTAGGTGGGGGACTGAGTTGCATCTTCACTCCTCTTAAATTAGTTTGTCTCACTGTAACTGACCTAACAACAAGCTGCCCTAAAACTCTTGACACTTTCTAGTACCTAGTAGCCTGGCTGAATTAAGCTCAGATAGCTGATTTGCCTTACATCAGTGAAATTTTGGGATGTAAATGGTTCTGTGAGCTACTGCTTTATTAAAAAAAATAATATTTATTGCCTAATTTGGTCTTTTTGTCTCAACATAGAATTGGGCTTTTTAGTGAAAAAAAACTGACCTGTAATCATGGCTGCTGCTGTATCTTTTTTTGTTGTTCTAGAAGCTATACCTGTGCAGAAGACACAGGTTCTGCCAAGAAAACTTACAGTTAGCTCAACCCTGAGTTTTGTTGTCTCTTGCATTTTTAATCTCAGTCCTTGGGTTGTTTTTATTGTGTTGGATCTCATGAAACCACATGAAAGCACAGGAATGGGCTTTCCTGGGAAAACCGCAATGGTCCAGAGGAGTCTGCAGCTTACACAATGCAAACACTTGAGCTGAAGTTAATGTGTTCTGCCCTGAGTAAATCTCTGCTCTGCTCCCATTGTAGGGTGGCATGTAGAGCTGGGCGTGTCCTTGCTGCCGTAGCCATAGCTGCTCTCTTCTGTGGTGGTGTGGTGACAAGGCATTTGTTTGCTGCTCTTGGAACCATGCCATTTGTGCAACTGACCTTGAACTGTGGGTTAGGATTGTTTATGCAATTCATAAATCTTTTGGTTGTGAGGGTGCTGTGGCAAATGACTGAGGCAAGGACTCAGTACTGCTGTAACATACCCACATAGAGTCAGTATCATGAGCAGGCATGTACAAACTGTAAAGCCACATGAGCTTCTGAATTTGTTTCATAAAGGTGAACAGAAAAACCTTTTCCTGTGTATCTGGCACTCTGGCCTCATAAAATTTGGGTTGCAAGGCAAAAGCATATGCCAATCTAAGCAAAACAGTAGCCAGGTTCTCAATTGCTCTTATCCAATCTGTTTGCCTGCTCCTGTTTCTGGGAATAAAACTTCCCATAGCTTGTCCTGTTGAACAACATCAGCACCCTGCATCCAAGTTGCATAGTTAGGTGCTTAAGTGGAAGAGGATGACTCAGGATTCTGCTCTTATTGTATGTGACCTGCTTTTGGAGTCTCTTTTTGTATTCTCAGTTGATTGTGAGCCTAGCTGTGGTGCAGGTGCCAGGAGATGCTTCTCTGGAGATGGCACATTAGACTGGTGAGACTTTCTTGGTGGATTGAGCAGTGCCAAGGGAAGGATCTGTGCTCCACAGTGCAGAAAGTGGTCTGCAAGTCCTGCTTTGAGGGGAGCATTTTTTGTGTTAGTCCAGATTCAGCTTGCTTTCCTACTGGCTGGCTCTTCTGACTGCTGTGAATGGCAGGACAGCACAAGGAAGTTAATATTCAGTGCTGGGATGACTTCAGTCTTCCCATGACTGACTTGGCTCTGAGAGTCTTGCCCCACATCTGCCTACTAACTTCAGAGGCACTGGAAGGTAATTTTGCTGTCATTGCCCATTAATATTTGGTTCAAGTTGTGCTGATTTATTAAACAAACAGATGGTATTCAGACTTGGAAAATGCTTTTGGTGGCAAGAAATGTAGTATTAGGAACACAAGTAGATGGACCAGTGTCCCGGTTTGAGACAAATTTAGGAGGAAACGTCCCGAGAGGGTGTCTCCTCTAAAGAAGGCAAATTTCAGCAACCCCTCTCCCACACAAGGTTCAGAAAAAATTCCCTTGGAGAAAGTGGAAAAAAGAACTGTTTATTTAACAAGCAGGGTGTTCATAGGCATGAATAAAATGAATAATGTGAAATAATAAAACCTCTCGCTGCTCTGAAGAGATGGTAAATTCAGAGTCCTTCTATGGTTCAGAGTCTTTCTGTAGGTGCGGCTTGGCTCTCTCTCTCTCTCCCCTCGGCGCTGGGATGCAGCATCCCAGGCCCCTCCGGGCCAGTGCGGTGTGGGAGGGGCCCCAGGCGATGGTGTTCTAGAAGGGAGAAAAGCTGAACAGTTCCAGAAGAAGAAGCCACAGTCCCATGAAAACCTTTTTGCCTCAGCTACTAGAAAAGCTAGCTAAAAGCAGAGGAACTCTGTCTCTCTTCCCTGATGCAGGGCTGAGAGCTAGAAGAAAAACCGAGACCCTTATCTCTGTTTTGAAACACAAGCAGCAAAAGGAATTTCCACCACTTCTCCCCTTTCTCTCTTCGATCTCGCTTATAGGTACAGGACATATCTAGCATAAGGCAGACACTAGGGGGATACAATACAGCATCATAAAATCACCCTAGGACAACCAGTTTAGCTCACACAAGAAAGACAAAACTCCTGAAACTTTTAGATATCAATTGAACAGATATTTAATAATTTTAATTTTTTTTCCCCACACAGAAAGAGTAATTAAAAACCTTTGCACTGGTAAATGTAGAACTGGTCTTTTCACCTTGGCAAGTGTTTTCATCCTGCAAGTGTTTTGAACCTATCAAGAGCACAATTATATCTTGAGTTCTAGCTTTTCAAATCTAGTTTATCCTGTTGAACAACAGTTGTTGGGTAGTCCTGCTTGAATTAGGACTTGGTAAATGCCTTATGGCTTGTTTTCTGAGTGTTACCAGCCCAAGTAAGGCCTGGTGTTTAGATTTTTCTTGTTCAGTTAGTATTTTCCTCATAAGAAATTATGTAATTATACTGTGGGTCCACATGGGCACTGATATATAAAACAAACTATTTAATGGACTTAATGGAATTTTTTTCCCATGTTTTCTCTTCAATGGTTGCTTGTTGATCTCTTTGTTCTGTTTCATAATTAAAATATTTTGCTTTATTTTCCAGGCTCACATTAAATTTCCTATTGACTATCCATATTCACCACCTACCTTCAGATTCCTGACCAAAATGTGGCACCCCAACATTTATGAGGTAAAGTGTTTTTTAAGCTAATAATTTTTTTCTCAGGCATGTGAAAAGGTTTCCTATGTCCTTAAACTTCTGGAAATATTGATGGTACTAAACATCACTAGCCATAACTAAAGTGGTTAGCTGTTTGTGTTTAAATGTCAGCTTCGTGGTTGCAGAGTTAAATCTAAATGTTGTAGGAATTCCTGTTTCTGTAGGCAGGGATGGAGCCTTTCTCATACCTGCAAGTGCAGCAAGCAGCACCAGCTGAAGCATCATGCCATGAGCGTTGGCAGTTTTAGGGGATTCTTGGATCCCCTAAACTGGTGTGTGGAGTCTTGCCATACTGGTATACTTAGACAACTAGCTTGTCCACCTTTCAAGTGCATTTTTAATTTGAGTATATACTACAAAATTGTGTGATGAGACAAAAAATGTTGGAGAAAAGTCTCCTGCAGCAGTCAGCCTATGATAAAGGGGTTTGGACTTGGGATGCTCCAACTGCAGAAAGAACCAGAAATGGAGTAGTCATGCACAACCTTGTCACCCTAGGACCAGAGTGAAGCGATACCTTTTGACTTAATGTCTGGTAGTCAATTTGAAGAAGCTCTTAGTTCAGTGCATGTGAGTGATGTTCAGAGTGTAACAGTGAGCTATCAAGTCCATGATTGGATCATGGTACAACTACATAGCAGGTTCAGAAGGATTTTATATAAATGGTTTTTTAGAAAGAAGCACTCCCTAGCTTAAAAGCATTTTCTTCATGATGCCGAGCATGGGCTGCTTGAACAGATTTAAAGTTGTTAAGGACCAAAGCAATAGAGGAACTGCTGCCATGAGGTTGGTGTGGTGTTCTGCTGATGGACTAGCTCAGGGGCTTAGTGGTCAGGCTAACCTCTGCGGTTTCTGGGGCATAGGATACATTGCCTTGCATCTGGTGTGAACGGACTATGTTGTTTTTTGCTGGGCTTTCATCTGTCAAGTGACCTTTAAGGTTTCTCCTGGAGCCTGGTTGAGTTGAGCTGTTGTGTTAGAGCTCATGTGAGCAGCAGTTTGAGACAGTTTAATAGTGCTGCTTCAAAGACTGAAAAGCAGCATTTAATTTAATTTGATTTGATTTGATTTGATTTGATTTGATTTGATTTCATTTCATTTCATTTCATACAATTGGTTCAAAATTATCAAATTTCATGGCTGTATTTGAAAATTGAAGCCCTGTTTTGGCTCAACTCTTTTTTTAGTGGAGGCCAATCAAATACCTGCTAAACTTTTGCATATTCTAGACAAACATCAGCCTGCCAGGATTACTGCTTGAATACTTTGAGGAGCTAAAGGCCTTTCAAAAATGTTCCGTTTGGTGCAGCTCTGTTTCCTTATCACAGGTCTTCTGCAGGCTTTCTTTGTGTCCATTTCAAACCAGGAATGAACTTGGGGAAAGGCTCGCCCCTTGACTACAATGATCCCTAAAACCTTGTGCTGATTTCATCAAGCCCCATGACACCTTTACCCATCCAGGCTCTAATGCAGTGCTGCCCTGCTTGAATTCCCAATCATGCAACATTGATTGTTGTAAGAGTGAAACTTCTCACATTCTTGCTTCCTTCTATATCTTTGTATTGCTGAATATCTGCTTGTGCCCATACTGCTGATCGGATCACATGAGAAAATTCTCCTGAGTGCAGTGATGGCTTGTCTTAGTCATCATCTCCCAGGAGATAGTTAAAGGAGAAACTGGGTAAACTCATGAAAATTATTAATAAAACCAGAATAGTCTGTGAACATAATCTAATATTAGTAAGGTTAATTTAAACTTAAAAAGATATTAGGTTGTACAAGATTGTACAAGCCTGTTGGAATCCTAGCAAGGCAGTTTCCTTTTTATGGAAACTGTTATAAATAATAAAAAGATCAAGCCGAATTAAGTATGATCAAAAAGCGATCTTTATTTCGCGACCGAAATACAGTCCTCGATAGCCACAATCAAAAAGGACAGGGCCGAGCCCGGGATCGGCGCTGGGTGAACACACACTGATCCGAACTCTAGCACTTCAGATCCCCCAATGGTCACGAATGTTGTCTCGGTGGGTCCTGGTTTTATACAGTTTTTTCTAGCCTGGAGCAGAGGTCCTCCTTTCTTTTCGCGGTTTCGCATATTCATGTAGCTTTCTTTCTCTTCCTTGGGCTGGACAAAACCATTTCTGGGAAGTGATGAATTTCGGTGAATGCAGATTTTGGCTTACAGGAACCAGGTATTGAGATGTAGTTTTCCCTGACAACTCGGTTACCTTGATGATCCATACTTATCAAGTATTCATCTTGGATGTTCCCTGAACTGTCTCTGAACAGCCATCTCCCCTGGAGCCATTTCTATTAACTTGCTAATTTAGGTTCCTCGGCTTTGTTGACAGCTGCAGTGTTGCAATTCTCGTGAGGCAATCCTTTTTCCTCCCACTGCAGCTTATGTTCTCAAGTTTCCTTATTATTTTCCTTATTTATACAAACATGATTTATTTCACATAAATTACAAACCAACACAAATTATTTTATAACAAATATTACAAAACTGTTCCAGCAACATAAATGGGTGCTTGAGTATTAAGCAGCTTCAAATACTATATTGCTGTTTTTTCTTGTGTTCTTGACAAAACTGTTGCAAATGCTGAGGGCTTGCTAATTAGCCTACCTGGAATGGTTAGTGAGCTGCTGAAATCTGCCTCCAATGGATCTCATTTGGCTATAAATATCCTTCAGGTGAGCTGTTGTTATCTGTAGCTGTGATCACTGGCTTGGGCTCAAAGGCATGGATACTATCAAAGTGCTACTTTGTGTTTTGGCTCCTGTGTGTTAAGTAGTGTTGGAGTATACTCAGGACATAGATGAGACCAGATGCATGGGGAAGTGGCAGCCTGCAATCTTGAGCAGAACTGATCTGCAGCATCTCTCTTGTTCCTATCATTAACATGTCTTGGATCAGGGTAATAAGGGTCAGTTGAGAATGCTGGTGTAAGGCTGCCTCTGAGAACTTGTAAGTCATCCCACAGACGGCTGCAAGAGGCAGCAAGCCAGCAGGGCCTAGAGAGGCCAACATCTGATGTCTGGCCCCAGGCCCCATCTGCACCTCCACCTCATCTGGCACTGAAACCCCATGATCCTTTGGAGTTAACTTCAATGAAGACTGTCAGCTGTGGTAGATACTGCTATAGCAGTCCTGCAAACTACTCATGTCAGAGTGCTATTGCTGATGAAGAATTGTTTTTAAAGGCATCCTAAAGTGTTTTTAAATGGTAGGCATTATGGAACTTTATATGCAGGCCATAGCACTGTGAGTGGATTGACACAGACTGAGGATTATGTAGCAGTATGGGTTCCATATGCTGCCAAAATATTCTTCCTCTTGCATGCTGGAAGAGATTTTCAGGGAAAATCATAGAGCATCTCCTGCTTTTTCACCTAACATTTTGAAGACCTATGTCCTAGGGAAGCAGTGTAAGCCTGCTCCGCACCATCTGTTCAACATCCATGTGTCCTGGGAGCAGCACTGTTGTAATACCTGAGCTAGTACAGTGTGCTAAACTCTTCAATTAAAAAATTTCTGGAACTAACTCAGCTACCAATGATGTGGTGGGATGACCTTGGCTGGATGCCAGGTGCCCACCAAGCCGCTCTATCATTCTCCCTTCTCAGCAGGACAGGGGAGAGAAAATAAGATGGAAAATGACTCATAGGCTGCAATGAGGCAGTTTACTAAAGCAAAAGGTTGCACACACATACAGACAAAGAGAAAAAAAAAAATTCTCTACTTCCCATCAGCGAGCAATGTCCAGCTGCTTCCCGGGAAGCAGGGCTTCAGCATGCGTAGCAATTGCTCTGGAAGGCATTGTAAAATAATGAAAGGCCTCCCATTCCTCCTCCCTCCCTTATCTTTTATATTTGAGCTGATGTCATATGGTATGGAATATCCCTTTGCTTAATTTGGGTCAGCTGGCCTGGTTCTGTCCCCTGACAGGATCTTGCCCTCCCCCAACCTACTGTGAGAAACAACCACTCACTTTAAAATTTTCAGAGGTTTATTAAACCTTAAGAAATACAACAAAGGACTGAATAAGGAAAAAGGGACGGCACAGGGAGCATATGACCATCTGCAACGTGCTCATCTACAAAATAGCTGCTCCGCCTTTTATACCCCTCAGATTGTGTCAGCCAACCCTGGCCCCTCCCAAAGTCTGTCCGTCAACTCTTCTTCGCCGTCCATTGGTTGAGACTACTTTCTTGCAACTTGATTGGCGGTCAGATGTTGTCATACCGCGCCTCCTTAGCAACAAGCCTTCCCTATTCCCAACTGCCCCATGCAAGGGGCACATGTTCACGCCCTCCCTCCACAAATCTTTTACAACCAAGGCAGTCTAGTGGCAACAATACCGAGGGGGGAAGGGGACTATGGGGAGAACAGAGGATCTCTAAACAATAAGACCACAATAACATAACCATACGTCAATAAAAATTCTCTTAACATATAGACAATATTCATCCCTTAATTGCTAGAGCAAATCCATTGCATTACCTATCTATAACACTACTGATGGATGGCAGAATGTTGAAGAGATAGTGCTGACGCTGTTCCAACACTGCTCAGCAGTAGCCAAAACACTGGTGTGTTATCAGTACCTTTTCAGCTACCAATGCAAAGCACAGCACTGGGAGGGCTGCTATGGAAAAATGAACTCCAGCTCAGCCAGACCAAATATTATTCCATTCCAATATTATTTCACTCCACCCCTTATTCCATACCATTTGTGTCATACTCATATCTCACATAATTTAATATATATATATCTTACCTATTCCACTGTATTTAATACTCGTTACTGAAATCCCTTCTTACCAACTCTTACAACACAGTCTACATTTTTAAACCATCTCTATACCAAACATACAGATTTACACATTTTCATTTGCTACTATCCCCCGTCCTTTCACAGATAGATTTTATTTTCCTATTCCACAGGCTTCCTCCACCCCTCCAGATGATCAAAAACTGGCAATTACTTTGTCACTGAAACTGTGGGAAAAACAAAAACTCTCCAATGTTTTTAGTGTTAGAGAACCAAGGCATTACTTTATTCTGGCCAGGATGTGCAACAGAAATCATTTCATCCACATATAGCCCAGGTTGTGCAGAGAAAATCATTCCATGACACATGAATTTTACTAGATTTTTCAGATATTTATGCAGTCAAACCCCATAGAAGTCCATTGGTTCAATTTTCCTTGGTCCCAAGTTACGCAGTTCTTAGTATTTGGTTTCCTATTGGCTACCGATCTCTTTGCCTCTGATGCTAATTGGGTCCTCATATTTTGTTTTCCCAGACCAGGTGTTTCCGACCATGCCAGGGGTGGAGTTGGTGGTTGTTAATAGTCATTGATGGTCGTTATCTTTTGTGTGTCTTCTGTGCTACTCCCAGTCTGTTGAGATATTAAGCTCATCAGACCTCATCTGGTGGACCAATCCCCTGAAAAGAAATTTCAATTCCCTTCCCCCGTGGCAAGGGCAAGCAAAACTGACTAAAGCTACATAAAACATTTTAACCTTTGTAGCATTTCCAACAGCATGGTTTACAGGGTGTTTCCAGCAAGCCAGTTATTGCCTCCACCATGGTGAGTATGTAGCACTTGCCTTGGCATATTCATGGCAGTGGTCAAATGCAGTCAATTTGTCAGGCCTCACCACATCAGAAACCCAGCCACTGCCCTCTATTCCAAGGAGATTTTACTCACATGGCTGGCTTGATTGCAGCATATTTCACAATTCTGAATAACCTCTTTGATGCCCTCCATGATCAGGTCCACCTCTCGATCACAAGCCCATCTGTATGTGGCATCTCTTCCTAGATGTCCCAATGTTTCATGGGCTCATCAGGCTATAAATAGTTCACCCTTCCATTCCCAGTTAATGTCTACCTGAACTATTCCAATTTTGGCAGCCTTATTGTCCTGGTTTTGGACAAATTTACGGGAGATATCTCGCAAAGGAGTCCTTCTAGGAAAATAAACCCCCAGAACTCCTTCCCCCTCCCACTACCGGGTTCGGGAAGAACTTCCTTCGAGGGAAAAAAGTGGAAAAAACTTGTTTATTTTAACAAACACACAGAAAAAAACCACTTCCCAGCACCAGGAAAGAACAATCCCCAGATGACACAAAACGTTTTCACCAAGGTGAGTGAGGATGGACGAGCTCGGTCAGTCCCTGCTGGGAAGGGTGCAAAGCTTCTTTGGCAGGCTTCCAGAGGCAGTCTCTGATGTTCAGATCCCTCCGTCTGGAGCCGGTGCAGATCTTCGGGATGAGGGGAAGAAGGGAGAGAGAAAGAGGGAGCAGCTGGGGGCAGGAGAAGCTGGGGCAAAAGCTAGGGGAAAAAGCGGCAGCCAAAGCGGCAAAAGCAGCAGCAGCGGCAGCAGCAGCAGCAGCAGGCCAGCAGCAGCCCAGCAGCCGGGGGCCCAACGGGGCGGGGGAGGAACGGCCACAGCGGCAGGCAGCTCCATGCAGACGGCGGGGGTGGGGGGGGTAGGCAGAGGAGTAGTCATAACACTAACCCAGGACATTCCACCCCTTATCCCACATCGTGAACATTGACACACGATTGGGATATATACACCCACTATACAATGTAAAAGCTTTCATCTACTTGCTCAAACCTTCAACACTTACACGTTTCCTCTCATTTTACTTACTCAGGCCTTCAACACTTACGTTATTCCTTCTGTCTCACCTCACAATCAGATCTCCCTGAGGTACACATCGTGTTGTTCCATCTTTCTGCATTACCCACCATGTACATCCTGGTCCTTGAGCAAAGACAATCCCACGAATGGGTTTGCCTGTACTCGAGGCAGGATTAACCCTTACTGCCTTTCCTAACAAACCTTTAACTTGGGCCACTGGGACTTTATCTCCATCCACTATATTAAGGGAGTCAGACTGGGCAGGACCTGCTTGGTTGATGGAACCTCTGGTGTTAACTTAACAAGTAGCCTTTGCTAGATGTTGTTCCCAGTTTTTAAAAGACCCCCCACCCAATGCTTTCAAGGTGGTCTTCAACAATCCATTGTAACTCTCCACTTTACCCGCAGCTGGTGCATGGTAAGGGATGTGGAACACCCACTCAATACCGTGTTCCCTAGCCCAGGTGTTGACGAGGTTATTTTTAAAATGAGTCCCATTGTCTGACTCAATCCTCTCAGAGGTACCATGCCTCCAAAGGACCTGCTTTTCCAGGCCCAAGATGGTGTTGCGGGCAGTAACATGGGACACAGGGTAGGTCTCCAACCAGCCGGTGGTGGCTTCCACCATGGTCAGCACATAACGTTTACCCTGGCGGGTCTGAGGCAGTGTGATGTAATCAATCTGCCAAGCCTCCCCGTACTTGTACTTGGACCAACGTCCACCATACCAGAGGGGCTTCACTCGCTTGGCCTGCTTGATAGCAGCACAGGTGTCACAGTCATGAATAACTTGTGTTATGCTGTCCATGGTAAGATCGACCCCTCGGTCTCGTGCCCACTTATAGGTGGCATCTCTACCCTGGTGGCCTGAGGCATCATGGGCCCATCGTGCTAGGAACAACTCTCCCTTGTGCTCCCAGTCAAAATCTATCTTAGACACCCCTATCTTTGCAGCCTGATCTACCTGCTGATTGTTTTGCTGCTCTTCATTGGCTCTACTTCTGGGGACATGGGCATGTACATGGCGAACTTTCACAGGTAGTTTCTCTAACCTAGTAGCGATGTTTTTCCATTCTTCAGCAGCCCAAATTGGTTTTCCTCTGCGCTGCCAGTTCGCCTCTTTCCATTTCTTCAACCATCCCCACAGAGCATTGGCCACCATCCAGGAATCAGTGTACAAATAGAGTTTCGCCATTTCTCTCTTTCTGCAACGTCTAGGGCCAGTTGAATAGCTTTAAGTTCAGCAAGCTGACTTGATCCGCCCTCTCCTTCAGTGGCCTCTGCTAAGACCCGTCGTGTCGGGCTCCATACAGCTGCTTTCCACCTCCAGTTCATCCCTCACGATGCGACAAGAACCGCCGGTGAATAGAGCGTAACGCAGCCAGTATGCCGGGTAGCTGGCTGTATGGTGGAGCTTCTTCAGCCCGGGTCACTGGTTCTTCTTCCTCATCCGTGACACTGAATCTTTCACCTTCTGGCCAGTTTGTAATTATTTCTAAAAATCCCGGGCGAGATTGAGTTTTCCAATCCGGGCTAGCTGAGTGATGAGGGCAATCCACTTGCTACATGTGGCACTGGTGGCATGGTGGCTGGAGGGAACCTTTTCTGCTGAACATCCACCCCAGCACTGGCAGTCGGGGTGCCAAGAGGAGTTGTGCTTCTGTGCCGATCACTTCTGAAGCAGCTTGGACTCCCTCATAGGCGGTCAAGATTTCCTTCTCTGTTGGGGTATAGTTGCCTTCCGATCCTCTGTGACTTCTGCTCCAAAATCCCAGGGGTCGGCCTCGGGTCTCACCAGGCACCTTCTGCCACAGACTCCAAGGCAAACCGTGGTTCCTTGCTGCAGAGTAGAGCACATTCTTCACATCTGGCCCCGTCCTAACTGGGCCAAGAGCTACTGCATGGGCGATTTCTTGTTTAATCTGGGCGAAGGCTTGCTGTTGTTCAGGGCCCCAATGGAAATCATTCTTCTTCCGAGTGACCTGGTAAAGAGGGCTCACAATCTGACTGTACTCGTGGATGTGCATTCTCCAAAAGCTTATAGCACCCAAGAAAGCTTGTGTTTCTTTCTTGTTAATGGGTGGAGACATAGCTGTGATTTTGTTAATAACATCAGTGGGAATCTGACGTCTTCCATCTTGCCACTTCACTCCTAGGAACTGGATCTCACGAGCAGGTCCCTTAACTTTACTCTTCTTAATGACAAAACCAGCTTCCAGGAGGATTTGGATAATTTCCTCTCCTTTCTCAAACACTTCTTCTGCTGTATTTCCCCACACAATGATGTCATCGATGCACTGCAAATGTTCTCGAGCCTCACCCTTTTCCAGTGTAGCCTGGATCAGCCCATGGCAGATGGTGGGACTGTGTTTCCACCCCTGGGGCAGTCTGTTCCAGGTGTACTGCACGCTCCTCCAGGTGAAAGCAAACTGAGGTCTGCACTCTGCAGCCAAAGGAATGGAGAAAAACGCATTGGCAATGTCAATGGTGGCATACCACCTTGCTGCCTTGGACTCTAGCTCGTACTGGAGTTCCAGCATGTCCGGCACGGCAGCGCTCAGCGGTGGGGTGACTTCATTCAATGCGCGGTAGTCCACAGTCAGTCTCCATTCTCCATCAGGCTTGCGCACAGGCCAGATTGGGCTGTTGAAGGGTGAGTGGGTTTTCCTGACCAGCCCTTGGCTCTCTAGCTCCCGGATCATCTTATGGATGGGGATCACAGCATCTCGAGTTGTCCTATATTGCCGGCGATGTACCACTGAAGTGGCAATTGGCACCCTTTGCTCTTCCCCTTTCAGAAGTCCTACAGTAATCGGATTTTCAGATAGCCCAGGCAAGGTATTCAGTTGCCGAATGTGCTCTGACATCACAGCAGCTATTCCAAATGCCCACTTAAGACCTTTTGGGTCCTTAAAATATCCACTTCGGAGGTAATCTATTCCCAAAATACATGGGGCCTCTGGACCAGTCACAATAAGATGTTTTTTCCACTCCTTTCCAGTTAAACTCACTTCAGCTTCCACTATGGTAAAGTCCTGCGATCCACCTGTCACACCAGCAATAGAAACGGATTCTTCCCCCACATATCTTGATGGAATTATCGTACACTGTGCTCCTGTATCCACTAAAGCTTTATACTTCCGTGGTTTTGATGTGCCAGGCCACCGAATCCACACGGTCCAAAAAACACAGTTCTCCCTCGCCTCACCCTGGCTAGAGGCAGGGCCCCTCTAAGCCTGATTATTCTTCTTTTCCGGGGCATAGGTCTTAGAAGTTCCCTCAAGAGGGTCAAACATGTCTATATCAATATTATGTTTGGCATTTTGGCTACGGGAAACAGGAGCGGCTCTCCTTTTGGCGGAACTTCCTCTTTCAATCTTGGCTTCCTTCAGATCACACACCCGTTGTGCCAGAGCAGCCGTAGGCTTCCCATCCCATCTCCTCATGTTCTCTTCAGAATCCTGTAAGAAAAACCACAACTCGGCTCGAGGAGTATACCTCCTCTCCCCATCGGGGAAACGTCTGCATTGGATACCAGGACGTCTAATTTGCACAGCTGAAATTTGGAGGAGGTCCTCCTTAATCTCCTCCCTGAGTCTCTTATGATTTTCCTCTATCTTGTCCTCTAAGTTCTGCAAGCGTGTTTCCACGGCTGCGATTCTGGCATGGGTTGGGCCATGCACAGCATCTGCATAGGCTCGAAGCTTCTTAGCCATATCAAGAACTGTCTCATGTACCTCTTCCCGGTTAATAATTACTGAGGCAGAGGCGTATTCAGATGGCCCGAGTCGCACAAGTTTTCTCCACATCACCGGTGTGCATGGGACCAGGTCCGGATTCCTAGTTGTTATATCCTCCGAAAAAATGATCTCCGCCACTGCCATTTCCCTTAGTCGCTGGATCCCTTGCTCCATCTTTTTCCATCGGGTTTGTTGCATATATAGGTCATCGGCACACAGATATCTTTGTGCCACACTGTCTAAAACCCGTGCCCAGAGGCTTTGAGGGTTAGCCTCCCTCATCATTCCCTGATCGATGACAGGATCATGTGACAGGGATCCCAGGTGTTTCACTTCAGTGCCATCCAGGATGGTAGCCTCGCCTGCCGCATCCCAAAGCCAGACCAGCCAACTAATTATGGACTCATCGGGTCGTCTCGTATAATCCTTTCTCAGACCACGAAGACCCTTTAGGGAAAGGGACTCATTATTAGTCTCTGATCTCACACTAGTTGTTTTTACTCTTGATTTTATATCAGGAGGCGTTGAGGGTCCTTCTCCTGCATCCTCATCATCATCATCCACAGGCCGATCGGTCTTCTTTGTGCACTTTCCACTTCTGGTGCTAGTAGCCACAGCCATTGGTTGAAGCTTATTATCTAATTTCGCCCCTGTCCTCAAGTTTGGAGTGTTTACTACATCCTGAGTCACTGGGATGGTAACTAATCTATCTCCGTGTTCCCTGTCTGCTGTCTGTGGTCCTACACTATCTAACAGGCTACGATAAGCATACGCCAGGGCCCAGCTCACTGCAGTGATCTTTTTTTCCTTAGGGTTATCATGGCACTTCTCTTTCAAATATTTTACCACCTCAGCTGGGTTTTGAATTTTCTCCTGTAGAAAGTCCCAAACTATAGGATCAGAAAATTCCTTTAACATTTGGCCCAGGTCCTGCCATTTCCCACACCATTCAGGACTCTTCACATTTTGCTTTGCTCCTAAATCAGGAGTTACACCAGCCCCTCTAGAAATCTCAGCTCTCATTTTATATAAACTGTAAACAGTGTATAAAAAGCTTACTAAATTAAACATCAGAAAGATAATCTCTTTAGTATTCAGGGAAACCTGCACATTTTCTAATAAAGATGTAAAAAATTCAGAGGAGACAAAGGAAAGCAAAGGCTGAAAAGCCTCCTCCCCCTCTTCTCCTCTAACAAACTGAGTGCATATCCATAACCAGGATCCAGAAGATATCCCTGGAACCGATTCCAGCATCTTTATAAACCTCTTACAAGCCATCGCAACCAAGCCCAGTCCGATAAATATTTTGGTCATTATCCCTCTAGTATAAAAACTACAAATAAGGGACAGTACTGGAGCTATTTCCGGATAGGAAAATAACCCCAGAGACCAGAGAGGTATTAAAACCTCAAAAAACCCTAGTATCCAAAACCACATACCAGCTTCCATCCCAAAAAACATTATAAATCTATACCAATACACAGTTACAAGGTAATAAAGTTTTTTCCACTTCCTCGTGCCCCTAACGTTGGGCGCCAAGATTTGTCCTGGTTTTGGACAAATTTACGGGAGATATCTCACAAAGGAGTCCTCCTAGGAAAATAAACCCCCAGAACTCCTTCTCCCTCCCACTACCGGGTTTGGGAAGAACTTCCTCCGAGGGAAAAAAGTGGAAAAAACCTGTTTATTTTAACAAACACACAGAAAAAAACCACTTCCCAGCACCAGGGAAGAACAATCCCCAGATGACACAAAACGTTTTCACCAAGGTGAGTGAGGATGGACGAGCTCGGTCAGTCCCTGCTGGGAAGGGTGCAAAGCTTCTTTGGCAGGCTTCCAGAGGCAGTCTCTGATGTTCAGATCCCTCCGTCCGGAGCCGGTGCAGATCTTCGGGATGAGGGGAAGGAGAGAGAAAGAGGGAGCAGCTGGGAGCAGGAGAAGCTGGGGCAAAAGCTAGGGGAAAAAGCGGCAGCCAAAGCAGCAAAAGCAGCAGCAGCGGCAGCAGCAGCAGCAGGCCAGCAGCAGCCCAGCAGCCGGGGGCCCAACGGGGCGGGGGAGGAATGGCCACGGCGGCAGGCAGCTCCGTGCAGACGGCGGGGGTGGGGGGGGTAGGGAGAGGAGTAGTCATAACACTAACCCAGGACACTTATCTACCTGTTCATTGCTTCAATGTTCTTCAGTGATAAAGCTTTTGGGCATATGAGCATCTGTGTACCTTTAGAGCCATATTTTCTACCTGTGCAGCAATGTCCTGCCACAATACAGCAACCCAGATGGATTTACCTCTGCATTGCCAATTGGTCTTTTTTTATTGCTGCAGCCACCCCCACAGGGCATTAGTCACCATCCAGGAGTTGGTATAGAGATAGAATTCAGGCTACTTTTCTTGTTCCACAATCTCTAAGGCTGATTGGCTGGCTTTCACTTCTGCAAATTGACTTGACTCCTTCCCCTTCAGCAGCCTCAATGACTGTTGTGTGGGATTCCACACAGCAGCTTTCCACCTCTGATAGTTTCCTATCACACAGCAGGATCCATCAGCAAATAGTGCAAAGCCTCCCTTGTTTTCTGGTAACTCATTATATGGTGGTGCCTCTTGGGCAAGAGTCACCTTTTCAGGCAATGCTCCAAAACCTCTGCCTTCTGGCCAGTCTATAATCTCTTTCAGAATTCCTGGGCAAGTAGTTTTCCCCACTTGAGCTCATCGTGTGATCAACACTTACTCCGTGTAGCACTGGTTGTGTGATATGTTGAGGGGATGTTTATTTATTCTGAACATCCAGTGTAGCATGGGCAATTGCAGTGCTAAGAGGAGACAGGCTTCTGTCCCAACAACCTTTGAGGCAGTTCAAATCCCATCATAGGCTGCTAATATCTTTTTTTCAGTTGGAGTATAGTGAGCTTCTGATCCTCAATATCTCCAGCTCCAAAACCCTACTGGTTGACCTCAGGTTTCTCCTGATGTTCTTTGCCAGCGGCTGCAAGTGAGACCATGTTCCCCAGCTGCAGTGTAGAGTGTTTTGCATGGCTGGTCCTGTCTGAACAGGCCTAAAAGCTACTACATGAGCTATTCCCTGTTTGATCTGCTCAAAGGCCTATTGTTATTCAAGACCCCACTCAAAATGGTTCTTCTTCCAGCTATAACCTGGAATGTGCATTCTCCAGAATCCCACAAGGCCTAGGAAAGCTTGTGTTTCCTTCTTGTTAGCTGGTGGAGACATAGTTGCTATCTTGTTGACCATATCCATAGGGTCATGATAGTGTCCATCCTGCCATTTTATTCCCATGAACTGAATCTTCTGTGCAGGTCCCTTGAGCTTGCTTTTCTTTATGGCAAACCCAGCTTTCAGAATGTCCTGGTTTAGGGCAAATTTGGGAGGAAACTTCTGAATGGGCTCCCTCTAGGAAACAGATTCAAGCAATCCCTCCCCCAACTGGTTCGGGGAAAAAAATATTCCCAGAGAGAAGCGGAAAAAACCTGTTTATTTAACAGGCAAAGCACTTCCCAGCACAAAATTGAACAATACTAAACAGCATAAACTCTCGCTGCTCCGAAGAGATGACAAATTCAGAAGAGTCCCTTCCGTGGGTTGCAGCTCGGCTCACTCAGTCTGTTCTCAGTCCCTCCGGCACTGGGAAGTGCTGTGGCCCAGGCCAGGCCTGGTGGGCCACAGGTGTGAGCTCCCGGTGCCCCTCCTGGGTTTTCAGTCCAGAGCAGGTTTGAACAATTCCAAGAAAAAGGGAAAAACACAGTCCAGGGAACTCCTTTGCCTCAGCTAGCCAGAAAAACTAACCAAAAAGCAAAAGAGAGCTCTCTCCTGCTGTCCACTGCAGACAACTCAGTCTGTGTGAAGGATGCAGGGGAGCAAGTGCAGTCTCTGATAAAAACTCTGCACCTCTTTCTCTTCCCACTCACTCCTGGAACCAGTCTTAAAGATGCAGAACTCAATATTCAACACCAACAGAACAGATGATTTGGGGATACAAGCATCATAAAGTCACCCCAAGACACAGAAGGATCTAAATTATTCTTTTGTCCTTATCAAACACTTCTTTTGCCTTCTTGCCCCACACAATTTTATTGTAGACGTTCAGAGGCATCATCCATTTCCAGGGCAGTCTGGATCCATCCATGACAGATGGTAGGGCCATGTTTCCACCCCTGGAGCAGTTGATTCCAGGTGTATTTGACACCCCTTTACATGCAAGCAAACTGTGGTCTGCATTCTGCTGCCAAAGGACTTGAGGAAAATGCATCAGCAATGTCAGTTGCAGCACACCACTTGACTGCCTTCGACTCCAGTTCATACTGGGGCTCTAACATGTCTACTACAGTAGTACTCAGTGGTGGTGGTTTTTCATTCAGGCCACGATAGTCTACGGTTAACCTCCACCCTCCATCAGACTTTTGCACTGGCCATATGGGACTATTAAAAGGTGAGTGAGTTCTGCTGATCACTCCTTGGCTCTCCAGTTGATGACTCAGAACATGGATGTGAGCCAGGGAGTCTCAGTGTGGTATTGCCACCAGTGCAACAGTCCTGGTAGCAATTGGTACCTGCTGGTCTTCAACTCACAGCACTTCCACAATGAAGGGATCTTCTGAGAGGTCAAGCAGGGTGGATAACTGTTTGATCTTCTCTGTATTCACAGTGGCTACACCAAAAGACCATTGTTACCCCTTTGGATCCTTGAAGTACCCTCTCCTGAGGCAGTTGATGCCAAAGATACAAGGGGCCTCTGGGCCAGTCACAATGGAGTGCTTTACCCACTCACCTCAACCTCTAATACAGAAAATTCTTGGCATCTCTCTGTCACGTCAGAGATCCCCTGATGGCACCAGTGCACACTGTGCACTAATGTCTACCAAAGCATTATACTTCTGTCGATCTGGCATGCCAGGCCATGGAATCCACATAGTCCAATATATCTGGTCATACATTTCTTCCTACTGGCTGAAGGCAGGGGCCCTCGGGGGGAAAAAACGGGACTTCTGGACAGCAAATCAATATGATTTTGCAGAAGCTGATTTATTGTTTACAATTCACCCTAATGATACATTTCTAGAACCATTACCCACATGGGGACACACTTTACAGTTCGTAATTTTAGGATACTGATCCACTCATTTAAACCCCTGAAAGTCCGTAATTGGTGGTCTTCAGGATCTTCGCAGCCTCCCGTTATCTTGAATCTTCTAATCTTGGTATTCTGTGTTTTCAACTTATTTTCTCCCGATTTAGCATAGTTTATGTTCCAGCGGCCTTGGGGGGGGTTTCAACAAGTTATTGAAAAACTCCTAAAATTTTCTCATGCTGTGCACCTGTTATAAACACTGGTCTAAACTAAGAAATACACAAAAAACAGCTACCGTGTGAAAGAAGCATGTGAACAAACAGTAAAATATGCAGAAAAATAACTAGACAGCAAAACACAGCAGCTAAATATAGTTTTTGGCTGGTGCACCCAAGGGCCAGCTTTGTACAGACGTCCACCGTGGCCTAAACCTTGTCCAGCATTACTACAGCCCTCCATTCATGTTCCTCACTGGAGTGTTCAGTGTCTGACCTTTGTGATGCCAGATCAGAAGTTCCCTCACCAGGATCAAAGGACATGATTTCAGTTCTTCTATGTGGGAGATTGCTGATTGCCTTCTTGGGTCTCTGCAGTAACTATACTGATGGTCATTTTGGATGACCCCTTCTTAACAGCTCTCTTCCCTCTCAGTTCACATATATGGGCTTCCAGCTGAAAGGTGGGTTCATCGTCTCACTTTATGTCCAACTCCTGGTCAAATAGGAAGAACCAGAGTGCACCATGTGGCATGTGCCTGGGGCTTCCTTTCCCTCTGACTAGGGCAGGAGAGGACCAATCACTTGGGCAGGTCCTGACAGCTGAGATGCTGGCCTGTAGGGATGAGGAGGTACAAATATTTTCTACAGTTTTTGAGCCACGAAGCTGCTCTCTTCAAAGCTGATGCATCTATTTGCGGGTAATACATTGCTGCCATTAGAATACGATGCAGGGGCACCTTGAGCCACTGTCATGGTGTGACATGAGTTTTGCCAATTTTAATATATTTAATTTTCTTTTAGAGATAGGATTTAGGAATAGAGACAAGGCAGGCTCAAAACTTAAAAAAGGTACAAGAAGAAATTCATTAATAACACAAAAAAAAAAAGAATTCAGGATAAGATTCCTAGATTGTTCCCTCCTCCCCTTCATTTCACATTTCTTACCAACAACATACAGAGAACACTTCAGTCAGTTATACACCCAAATAATCAGTTCAGTTTACTTAAGAGAGAAAAGTCCCTTTTTTTAGTTATGGCTTAGGGGATGTCTTCACCTTCACAATCCACATCCACCCGGAAAAGTATTGCAGATTATGACTCTCCTCCCATTTTTCACAGTCCTTCCAGAGCTGTGCTATGGGTTATGTTACACACTCGAGGTACTACTTTTAAAGGCAGGCAGCTGAAAAACAAAATTCTCTTCATCTCCTTCACTATCAAATGTCTCTGTTCATATTGCAGTCCCAGAACAGAGAGAGCTCCATTTCCCCAAGGCAAAAAGTCTTCTTCTCAAGCATCCAAACCTCCCCAAGTATATTTCACAGTTTAAAGGTATTTTAGTGTAGTCACAATCCCCTTAGCCCACAAAAAAGGTTTTCAGCTACTTATCAGTTGCATCTTTTCAATCTCTTCCCACCAGGAACTTTATCTTCATTCCGCTGACCTCTGTAGTCTCCAAGCTTCATTTCTTCTCATTCAGGGAAGCTCAGGAGATCGAGGATCTTATCCAGGCATAAAGAAGTTAGAATTGTATCCAGATCGTGAAGAAACAAACATGGGCAGCTGGAGGCTTCTTCTGCCACATGGAGAGGCGAGCCAAGCCGAGCCAGCAGGGACGGGGCCACGCGACCGGTGCTGGGGCCATGCAGCCAGGGCCGTGTGGAGCCGGGGGGCCCCCAAGACAGGGGCTCCCTGCAGAGCCAGTGCCTCCACACAGAGCCAGTGCCAGGCCAGGGTGCCGGGCCAGGCCAGGCCCCCCTGCTGAGCCCGGAGCCGGACCGGGGCCGGAAGACGAATGACCCAGCAGTTAACTTAATCCAATGTGATTTGTGAAAGCGAAATAACCTTCCATTGGTTTCCCGAGCTGTCCATCACCAAATCAGCTCTCTGATTGGTGCCAGCAGCTCACAGGGGAAGCTCCCAGAGACGGGAGAGCCCCTCCCACTCCCCAGCACGTGAAACCAACACAGCCACCTTCCTCCACATGGCCAGTGTGCAAGGGACATCCTCTGGATCTTTAGAGACCCTGTCACTTTTTAGATCACTATATGTCACTAGAGAGGCAGGCGTGACACACAAAATGCACACTATACTTCAGAAAGCAAATATCTGTTTATTACAATAATACACCATCTTTTATACCCTTTAGACAGTTTACATTTTCATCATTGGTCGCAATTAGTCAACATAGCAATCATTGGCGGAAAGTTCTCCACCCCTATTCTTCCCAGGATCTTTCTAAAAATACTCTCCACAGCTGTGGGATATTTTTCCTAGTTATCTTCATTTTCTTCTTCTTCTCCTCTTGGCTTCCATGCCAACAGCCTTGGTCAGAGAATACTTCTCAAAACAAATCTCTAACCCACAGACCAGCTCTGAGTCCTACTATAAATATAGATGACTTCCAGCACTGCTTATTCTCTCAAGTACTGGATAGTTTTGTCTGCAGTGGACCACTTCCCTGGGGAATTCACAGGATCTTCTTTAAATTGATATCTTGCCTGTTGAGTTATTAATAGGTTTAGGTCTTCAAAGAAACAAGAGCAGTTGTTGGTTGCTGTAAAGTTGTTTATTGTAGAAGCACATCAGTTTCTAAGGCAAAGAGTCCAGAATGTTAAAGTCCATGTTAAAGCCTTCTGGCATAGAGTCCCGAGCAGAGGCAGCAGCTCCCTGGTATTTCTTCTTCTGTTCTTCTCTTCTTGTTCTTGTTCTTGTTCTTGTTCTTGTTCTTCTTCTTCTTCTTCTTCTCCTTCTCCTTCTCCTTCTTGTTCTTCTTCTTCTTGTTCTTCTTCTTCCATGTGTGTGGTGGTAGTGATGATGGCGGTGGATAGAGGTGTTTTTTTCACTCCAATACAAGGGTTTTTATTTGTAAATCATCCAATGAGCTAAAAACACAAACCTAAAACATTCCCTCTAAACCTATTAGAATCCTAATTCTATAGTACAAAAGTAGTGTAAATTCTTACATATAACTTATGCATATAGCTCTTTCTATTCATGTAAATGGTTCTATCCTTTTGTCCTGGTTTAAAGGACAGGTGTCTGCTAAGAAAAACAGGAGCCTCTCTTTGAAATGGAGAATGTAAACCCCCTTCCTCCAAATTATGATTATAATTTTGAAATTAAGGGGCTCTCAGGCAAAGATAGGAATAACAGTTCTTTACTAGGAAAATTAAAATAGAAATACAGTATTACAAAGAACAATCCCAAAACACTGACAGAGTCAGAATACAACCTGGCACCCTGTCAGTCAGGGTGTTGTTAGCAGTCCAATTAAATGGTGGCTGCAGTCCTCCTGGAGCGACAGATGTGGTTCTGTTGAAGCAGTGGTCCTGTAGAAGGGTGCAGTTTTCCTCTGAAGGTCCAGTGATGATGTGGAAAGGTCCAGTTTTCCTCTGGAATCCAGTGGAAAAAGGCGTGCTTTGGTGTTCCAAATCTCAGTTTTTTATCTAGGTAGGAAAGTCTTAGCTCCTCCCCCTGGCTGGAACATCTCCCGATGGGACGATGTAATTTTATCACTCATACAGTGGGACTTAATGGCCCATTAGCAGACGATATCTTCCTGGAGGAAGGATGGGTTGTGGAAAAGATAAAGATGACTGCCCCACCGGGTTTTCATTATGTCTGGGGCTAAGTTTCTGAACTTTCAATGAGGCCTGAACTTTATACTAGATTCTAGGGCTTCTTACTCTCTTAAGGCATATTCTTACTTACTTAAAATTAAGAGTTCTGCTTCATGTCTGTGCGGCTTAATATACTTTAATTTCTCAAAAGGTTTTAATTCAATCCTTGCATTCTGTTCTCTCTCTGAGGGACTCAGAGAGGCTTCTGTTTTACTTACTCCAACCCTTGCCCTTGCACTTGAGAAGAGCCATCTCCAGAGGTTGCAAATTTCTGCCCCTTTTCCAATTCCTCTTTCAATTTCCCCATCTCTAGCAAGCGATCACAGCTGTTTGGCTTCATGACCTTTTATGTCCTGACTGCCAGCCCCATTATCCCAGCATTGAAGCAGCCAGGCAGAAATCCGCTCACCTGGCTACTGGCTGTAATGTTTTCGCAAGTCTCAAAGTTCTGATGAGGTCAGGGACCGAGTAACTTTGGTTTCCTGTTTGAATTGTCTCACTCCTTTCTCCAATTTCTTTGTTGAATAATTGGCTTCTTGATCAGACGCTTCCTTTCCTTATTCTTCCTCCTCCTCTTCCTCCCTTTTTAATTGATGGTACGGATGTGTTATTCTCTTTGTCCACTTTTTCACTACTGGGGCAATTACTGTAGTTGTTTGAGTCCCTGTCTCAGCCATAGTGTCCTCAAACGCAATTTGGGCTCCTGCCTCAACTACAGTCCTCTGAGAGTACTGAACTGTGGATCAGTGGGCACAGACCAGGCCCCAGAAGCGGGTGAGAAGCTGCTGGTTTTCATTGGGGTAGGCAAGGCACCCTTATGTCAGGTGGCAGGTAAGTTTGTCAGGGTTGATTACCTGTTCAGGTGCAAAGTCCCAGGCAATGGGAGGTTGTAGCCACCCTTGGAACCTGCCCAAATCCTGCCACCCAGGGACCAGGTGCTTCAGGGCACATTTCAATGTTGCATCACCCAAAATTTGTTTTCTCTTACACCAGGACAACACCAGATTCCACAAACCCCATAATATGCTAAAAGTATTATTTAGTGGTATTAAACAGATCATGTAACAATGAACAAGGACCTCAGGAGCTGTCACAGTGTGACTTGGGTTTTGCCAATTTTAATATATTTAATTTCTTTTAGAAATAGGATTTAGGAGTAGAGACAAGGCAGGCTTAAAACTTAAAAGGGTACAAGAAGAAATTTATTAATTACACAAAAAAGAATTCAGAATAAGATTCCTAGATTGTTCCCTCCTCCCCTTTCCTTCATTGCACATTTCTTAACAACAACATACAGAGAACACTTCAGTCAGTTATCTACTTAATCATTTCAGTTCACTCAAGAGAGAAAAGTCCCGTTTTCAATTTAGGCTTAGGGAGGTGTCTTCACCTTCACAGTCTGCATCCGCCCGGGACCTACAGAACCATGAATTTTCCTCCCATTTACACAGTCCTTCCAGAGCCGTGTTATGGGTTACAATGCACACATGGGGTACTACTTTTAAAGGCAGGCTGGTGCAAAAAACCAAAATTCTCTTCATCTCCTTCTCTATCAAATGTCTCTGTTCATATTCCAGTCCCAAAACAGAGAGCTCAATTTCCCCGAGGCAAAAAGTCTTCTTCTCAAGCACCCCAAACCTCCCCAAGTATATTTCACAGTTTAAAGGTATTTTAGTGAAGTCACAATCCCCTTAGCCCACAAAAAAGGTTTTCAGCTACTTAACAGTTGCATCTTTTCAATCTCTTCCCATCAGGAACTTTATCTTCATTCCGCTGACTTCTGTGGACTCCATGCTTTATTCCTTCTCATTCAGGGGAGCTCAGAAGATCGAGAATCTTATCCAGACATAAAGAAGTTAAAATTGTATCCAGATCGTAAAGAAGCCACATGGGCAGTTGGAAGCCTCTTCTCTCAGAACGGGGAGGGAAGGGGGGAAGGGAGAGCCTTTGGTGGCTCCCCGATTGCCCCCGCTTGGCCATGCCACGTCGAGAGTCGAGCCCAGGCCGCAGGGGTCTGCCTGGAGCCATGTGGCCAGTCCAGGCCCCCCACTAAGCCAGGGCCGGGGTCCCAAGCCATTTACATATTGGGGTTAATCCTCCAATTACAGCTTCAGATAGTAAAATCATATACCCCCAGTTTGTCCTCCCCCAACTCACTTTTGTTTATACTTTTTGGGGCCTGAGACAGTAAGGTGTCCTTGAGTTTCAGGCCTAGAGAGAAATTGTTTTGTCTGAATAAAATATGAGAACGGTATCTGACAGGCTATGGAGTTTTAGAGTTATACACTAAAGCAGTGCTGATCTGAAAATATAAAAGCTAAATCCTAAGGCATCACCACCACCTCCCTGGGCAGCACATTCCGATGCTGAACCAGTTTCTAATATCCAGTCTAAACTTCCCCTGGCACAGCTTAAGACTGTGTCCTCTTGTCCTGTGACTGGTTGCCTGGTAGCAGAGCACAATCCCCACCTGGCTACAACCTCCTTTCAGGTAGTTGTAGAGAGTGATAAGGTCTCCCCTGAGCCTCCTTTTCTCCAGGCCAAACAACCCTAGCTGCCTCAGTCTCTCCTCATAGGACTTGTGTGCTAGACCCTTTCATCAGCCTTGTTGCCCTTCTGTGGACATGCTCCAGCATCTCAACATCCTTCCTAAACTGAGGGTCCCACAACTGGACACAGTATTCAAGGTGCGGCCTAACCAGTGCCAAGTACAGGAGAAGAATCACTTCCCTGCTCCTGCTGGCCACACTATTGCTGATACAGGCCAGGATGCCATTGGCCTTCTTGGCCATGTGGGCACACTGCTGGCTCATGTTCAGCCTGCTCTCAATCAGTACCCCCATGTCCCTGTCTGCCTTGCCACTGTTCAGCCACTCTGTCCCTAACCTGTAGTTCTGCATGGGGTTGTTGTGACCAAAGAGCAGGACCTAGCACTTGATCTTGTTAAACTTCGTATTGTTGGATTTGGCCCATCTATCCAGCCTGTCCAGGTTCCTCTGCAAAGCTCTCCTACCTTCCAGCAGATTGACTCCCTCCCAACCTGGTGTCATCTGCAAATTTGCTAGTGGTAGACTTGATCCCCTCATCCAGATCATCAATAAAGATGCTAAACCGGAC
The DNA here is from genome assembly GCA_034336665.1 of Luscinia megarhynchos. NCBI lineage: Eukaryota > Metazoa > Chordata > Aves > Passeriformes > Muscicapidae > Luscinia > Luscinia megarhynchos. The sequence goes on from JAPFBE010000036.1 coordinate 808,440, forward strand.
TGGGTCTAACACTGATCCCTGGGGAACACCACCAGTGACTAGCCACCAACTCAATGCAGCACTATTCCCCACCATTCTCTGGTCCTGGCCCTCCAGCCAGTTCTTAACCCAGCAAAGGGTGCACCTGTCCAAGCCATGGGCTGCCAGCTTTTCCAGAAGTATGCTGTGGGAGACAGTGTCAAAGGCTTTGCTGAAGTCCAGGTAGACAACATACACAGCCTTCCCCTCATCCACCAGGTGATTCACCTGGTCATAAAAGGAGATCTGGTTGGTCAGGCAGGACCTGCCCCTCCCAAATCCATGCTGGGAGATGTATTCCCTCATCTTCTCCACAAGATAACTCCCCCGGCAGAGCAAGGCCATCAATGCCATGGCAAAGCACAGAGCCATCATTTGTTACTACATGTTCCCAAACTCAGCAAAATAAAGAGATAAGAGGTGGAACTGACAATCTCCATGTCTCACACAGGAGCTTGCTACTTAATAACTACTATAACTATAATATACAATATATCTAACTGCCTTTGTTTGCCACTAAAAAGGACTGGTGGGTTACCTGGACTGGATGCCAGGTGCCCACCAAGCCGCTCTATCATTCCCCCTTCCCAGCTGGACAGAGGAGAGAAAATAAGATGGAAAATGACTCGTAGGTTGAGATAAGGCAGTTTACTAAAGCAAAAGGCTGCACACACACAGACAAAGGGGAACAAAACAAGGATTTTATTCTCTACTTCCCATCAGTGAGTGATGTCCAGCCAATTCCCAGGAAGTAGGGCTTCAACAAGTGTAGTGGTTGCTCCGGAAGGCAAATATTGCAAATAACAAATGCCCCCCTTCTTAAGCTTTTATATCTGAGTTGATGCCATATGGTATGGAATATCCCTTTGGTCCATTTGGGTCAGCTGGCCTGGTTGTGTCATCAAATCTATGCGTCAAGCCAGGCTATTCTCAACTTTTGTTTCTGTCTTGCAGAATGGAGATGTATGTATTTCAATTCTTCATCCACCTGTAGATGACCCACAAAGTGGAGAGCTGCCCTCTGAGAGGTGGAATCCTACCCAAAATGTCAGGTAACTGTGAATCTGTGATGTACAGCAGTGGCCTCAAAGGCTTGTGATCTCTCTCCAAGACTAAGGCCTGTGTTGGGAAAGTTTTGGAACAGAATTCAAAATTTTGGGAGCTTTAGGTCCTTAACTGGGTGGGAACCAGACTTATCGAGTTGTCTGAAGTGCTGATGCTGAGATGCCCCAATGATGGGCTAACAATGTGGAGAAATCTGTCCTGTTCACAGGGTTTCATGCTCCTAAAGCAACTGATTTCAATTTTTCTGCCCTTCCCCAGTCATTTTTATCCTATAGTTAGGTTTTTCAAACTCTTCCAAGATGCCACTAGTGGAAAAGAACATTTTTGGGTATTTGTGCCCAGTAGGAGTAATTTTATTCATAATACTGCCTGCTGTTTGCCTTACAGCATTTGTGTGTCTCCTCTCCTGCAGTGTGATATCTTGAGCAGTTAGCCAGGTAGCTTTCTTCCTGACAGAAAGACCCAAAGGATCACTAAGTATTAGAGGCATTTGGGGCTGACCTGTCTTTTTTTTTTCGTTTTAAACACCATCTTAATTTCATTCTCATTACAAGATACTGCCAATAAAGAACTGATGAAACTCATATCAAGTAGCAGTTTACCTGTGCAGCTGGAGTAGTAAGTGATGTAGTGAAAAAACCCTGAAGTAAGGTACTTTCTGTTCTAACATTTTAATCTGATTTATTTTCCAAATAAGGGTAAAATAATTGCCTCTAGATTTTTATCATATGAGAATTATTCTTGCTCTCAGATTTATTACATGTTGGTTTCTCAACTTGAAATCTGTTATTTATTGGTAAATCCAGGTAAGGATCTCAGGACACCTGAGGGAATACAGTGATTTGAAAAGGATTGTCTGACAGTTTAACTTAGCCTTCATCTAACCTGGCTTCACAAAATTCATTTCAAAAGAGCCTCTGTCAAAGCAAAGATCTAGCAAGGGGGATTCAATGGATTCTTGACCCTTGAAATATAATTGTAACACACACTGCAAAGTGGTGAACTAGAGCTAACATAGCAGGAGACTAGGAATTGTAGCAGTCAGCAAATTATAACAAATGATGTTCCTCCTGGAGCATGCTACTTGAAGGTTAAAAAGACCCAAGAGAAATGGTGTATCTTAGCTGCATGAAGTCATGAAGAGTTGGGAATCTGATCCTTAAAGCTTGAGGTAATGGTTATCTAATCCATCTGTACCAAATACACATTGAAATAAATGCGCCAGGAGACCAGCTCCTTTATAAGGCCTTTATTAGAGATCAGCTCTGGGTGGGGGACCCGAACGGCTGCGCACACCGCTGCTGCTCCCGAAAGGCAACACCAAGGAGGAGAAGTCGTTCAGTTCTGTCTTCACAGGCAGAGCTGGGTCTTTTATCCTCACGGGTCCCTAGAAAGACTACTGTGACTCGTTATTGCAAGGGGAGGTCCTGATGGTAGGATGCTATTTAGGTCACGGTGCAGCTCCGGATGGTGACTTTGCCTTCTCCGTTATTTTTTTTCCCCAGCTCTGGAACACTATTCTCAGTCTTAGATATTATTTGTGCTCGTTTTTTTAGGGGTTTCAGCTCTGAATGGTGTCCCAGCAGTCTCTACGTCTTTCATTTGCATGTCACTCCTCCTCCTCTGTCACAGGCGCCATTTTGGGGAGGCACTGAGGGCATTAACCCGACGGGAGGGAAAGGACAATTGGGGACGAAAACAGGGTGAGGCAAAGAACTTAACATTAACAATTAACATTACAGACAACTGGAAACATTTATAAAAACACACAACTTTAACCGCTGTAGAACTTTCTCTGGGGAATGTTCCCGTGATACCACTTGGCCTGCCCGGGACCCCAGAGCGGGGCTGGAACCACGGGCAGCACCCCCCCGCTTCCCGCAGGAACGGGAACGGGGTCGGGACGGGGACCAGGGACAGGAAGGGGAACGGGAACCGAATCGGCACCAGGGACAGGAAGGGAAGCGGGATCGGGATTGGGGGCAGCCGCCCCGCGCAAGCCAGGAGCAGAGCAAAACTTCTCAGAAGGATTTATTCATAACACACATTCTAGTTCAGATTTTTAAAAAGGAAAAATAGGCTTGAATACTATCTTGTTATACTGCTAAGCTAACATTTACCTGTCCCTCTGCTCAGATGGCTATTAAACTGTTTTTTTCATACATCTGGTATGGTTATGACTAGGTGATAAGCTTCAACTTATAGTTAGAAAACAGCTTTCGGCATTAGTTGCTTATAATGCACACACATTTTGAGTATTTCACAATATACAACCCTAAAGATTGACATGAAACTTCTTATGGTACTAGTTCTCTGATTTCTGCTCTCCCTTACCATGGTGCAGTTTTTGGTGCTTACTCTTGGAACATGTTGATCTTAACAGTGATATTTGGAGAGAAAACATTCCTTAGCTGTATCAGCAAGCAAAAATAAAACTTGTCCTTCACTGTTAGCCTACTGCCTGTGTAACCTAGGGCTTGTCTTCAGCTGCTGAATTTTGTAAATCTGCTTACTACAGATGACTGGATGAAGCGTCTGGAGTGAGGAATGTCATTCTTCAACTTTGAAAGCACTGCACATCTCTACACCTAATGGTTTCAAGCATGCTTATTAATTTTTTTAAACACAGTCAATATGGACTTTCCCATCACTCAGAGCTAGATGACGCTGGCATAAGTAAATATAGCAAACATCCAGCAAGAGGTGAAGGAATGCAGCTGTGATCTGTATGGCAGAAAGTATTGCTTTTCTTATATCACATAAAGCTGAGGAAGTGGTGGCAGGGCTTAGGGGTTGAGGCTCTTTGATAAATTTTAACCTTTCTCCCTATCTTGCCTGGTCTCACTCTCTTTTGAGTTGCACAGGCAAGAATTCAGCACAATATTCAAGATGTTGGTACATCTGTATCTTGTGCTGATATATGATGCCCCATCTTACTACTGCTTTGTTTTCTCAGGATACCCATTTTTGTTGGGGTTTTTTGGCTGCTTTAGTGCATTGAGCTGTTTGCAGAAACTGTTCAGATGTAACATTACTTTCAGTACAGTCTAAGTCTAATACTTTTGTTGATATATGGAGAGAAAAAGGCAGTTAACAGTTCTGATTCCTTGAGCCTCTACTGGCTTCTCTCCCCTGCTGATAAAGGGGTGTAGAGGGACTGTCCTGGTTCTGGCCAGGACAGAGTTAAGTTTTTTACAGCAGCCATGAGGGAGTGGAGCCTGGACCAGTGTGGCCACGGCTAGGAGGTTTTATTTGCCACCTCACATCATTGCCAGGGGTGGGGGTAGGGCACTGGCTTCTGAGAAGGGTGGGGCTTCCGGTGGAGAAAACTGGTGTGGCAGGAGGGAAAAACCCCGCCAGGCATTTGTTCATTGTTGACCAGGATCCATGGTGAGCATTTTTGCATGTGAATCACCCTCTTTTTTGTACACTTTTGTTATTTATATTGTTGCTGTTATTGTTGTTTTCTAATCTCATTGCTGTTTCCGGTAAATTGTTCTTATCTCAACCCGTGATCTTTTTTGCCTCCCATCAGAGGGGGGAGGGGAGCCAGCTGGTCATGGTCTTTTTAGTGAGAGTACTAAATTGGGGAATACCATTCCTAAACCAGGATAGGCACTCACTGAAGACAACAGCACTGTAATCACTTAAACCAAAGTGATATGGCAGCTGATGAGCACACTGTTCCCCAGAGTGGGGTGGGGGATGTAAGAAAGCAAAGGTGGGCTTTAAATACCCACTCTTCATGCAAACAACTTGCATGAAATAACATGCCAGAAGAACCTCACTTAAGGGAGAAACAGATCCATAACTATACTGGAGAGGGTCAGTCTGTATCCAGTCTGGTGCAGTTTGTATGTGATACTGAGGATGTTTTCAGTCACACATGGTGGAACTTTTTATGATTCCTGTCCTGTCAGATCCCCTGTTCTGGGATCCCTTCCTGTTACTATACCTTATTCACCTTGCTTACCCACAGCAGCAGGGTTTGAGTTGGAGGACACTGGCCAGCTTTTAAGGATATCAGCAGTGATGGAGTTGATCTAATGTGCTGGTCAGAAATTAAAAGTGCAGTGTCTCACCTCTAATAGACAGTAGATAGAGCATGGTAGAGTGGGTGCTAAATCCAGATGTGAATTCCTGTCCTCGGCCTTCTCTAGATTTTGCTTGCTTTACCGTAATGATGCTGAAGCTGACATGCTGGCTTTGCAGCCTGATTGCTGAGAATTCAAAGACTTTTAAATTAATTCCTGAGTTGAAGTAAAAGATTATTTATTTTCTGCCCAACATTTCAGTCTGACCAGACAGCTTTTTCCAGAGCTGCTGTTCTATTTCCTACTGAATTATATTATTTGGAAAGCAAGTTGTGTATGACTCCTGATAGCTATGCTGAACAGTCTGGCCAGATGCAAGTGTTTAGTTTCAAAACCTTCCTAATAACTCTTCATCCAAATGGCCAAACATTTCCTGGAATTGTATCCCAGATAAATGATATGCTTGTAGATACACTCAGCATGCACTGCTCTGAATGTGCCTCTAAATCAGTTCAAGTACAGTTGGGGCTGTAGTCTCCTTTAATCATGTTCTGCAAAGCAGTTGTTATGTACTGCTGTATTTCAAGACTTATTTCCTTGTCTATTGTTCTTCCCTTCCATTTAAATTAAAAGCTGTTCAAAGCAGGACCACCTCAGACACAGGAAGCTGTTGTGGTGGTAGCTACAGCCAGGTGGCCAGGTGTGTAGAGCTGCCTGATGGGATTTGCTGTTGAGTTTTATGCTGGTTTTGACTGTGTGAGGAACAAAGGGCTGAATTTCTGAAGTGCAAATAGTTGTAGAAAATGCTAAAGGGTCTGGGTGAGGGAGGTTGTGTTTGTCCCTGGTAAATGCCAGCAGAGCAGGACAGCTGGCTAGCTCTGGGCTGCTGCTAGAAATCCAGGAAGGCTATCTGTCTGCCAGGAGTTACATGACTGACTCATGCTGGCTTTGCCGAGTACCAGCACCTCAGTCTTGCTGGACCCTTGCTATCTTGACTGAGTGTTGAGTACAGCAAGGAGAAGACGGTGCAGATATTCTTCAAGTACTGCTACAGCAGTTTTGGCACACAGGCTGAGGAGAGGGGAGACCTGGCCACAGCTCCAACTTCTTAATACACTGTGGGATAGGGAAGGCAGTGCAGCCTCCTCTGATGGCCTTGGGTTGTATTGGTCAGGGTAAGCAAAGAGCCTGGCTTTCTGCTGTGAGGCTGAATGTCATGAAGAACAGGCTCACCAAGCAGGTTTCCAACCCTGCACCATCTGTAGGTGGTACGGATAAGCTGAATTCTGGGGTGATGCAAGTTTTACCTGCTGCCCCATCACAAGCACGTGTACAGACATGACAGTCTGTCATCAGATTAGGTCTTTGAGGTTTGTATTGTGTCATCTTCTCTATGCTGATCACCACGGTCTGAAGTTCATAAGTATTTGCTCATACTCCTACTATTGTCCTGTTGCCTTTTTCCCAACCTGGAAATGAAACTGGAGATAATTTTAGTAAGGAGGTAATATAAATGGGATCTTTATTTGAAGGCCTCCAGGGGCAGTTATGGAAAGATGTCCACAAAAGCCCACCCCACCCCCCCCAGGGATGAGTAGATTTTTATAGGAAATTAGCATAATTGATAAAAAGCACCACTTAGAAGGACAAGTGGTGATGCAATTCCCCCCCAGGTCAAGCCCCTTCTCTGGAGCTCCCCTTCAGCATTAGTTGTACTTTGTCCATGAAATGTATCTTGAAGAGTTGTTCTCGGCCTTGGTTCCCAGGAAAAACCAAGATAGCACTGGGGCCTTGTACCTCCCAGGGCTTGGAGCTCTGGAATTTGTTTTGTCTTTCTGCCTAGGGAAAGGCCATGGAAAAGTACTGGGAAAGCTAGTCATTAATACAATAGGCTACAGAGCTACAAATATATGTGTGAAGACTATAGAAAACAGAAAAAAAAGGCAAAACCCAGATGGCATCAGTCCCTAGTGTATTGGGTTTGCATGGCCAGGTTTTGACAGCAGAGGGGCTACAGGGATGGCATCTGTGAGAAGCTGCCAGAAGCTTCCCCCCTGTCCAGCAGAGCCAACACCAGCCGGCTCCAGGATGGACCCACTTCTGGACAAGGCTGGGCCAATCAGGAATGATGGTAATGCCTCTGTGATAACATATTTAAGAAGAAAGAAAACTAAGTGACTGCGCAGTTGTAATTGCAGCCAGAGCGGGGTGAGAACGTCAGAGCAACAGCTCTGCAGACACCAATGTCAGTGGAGAAGGGGAGCATGAGGTGCTCCAGGTGCCAGAGCCGAGAATCCCATGCAGCCCATGGTGAAGACCATGATGAAGCAGCTGTACTCCTGCAGCCCATGGAGGACCTCACACTGGAGCAGAGGGATGCCTGAGAGGGGGCTGTGAACCTGTGGGAGGCCCGTGCTGGAGCAGGCTACTGATAGGGACCTGCAGACCCGTGGAGAGAGGAGGCCATGTTGGAGCAGGTTTCCTGGTAGGACTTGTGATCCTATGGGGGACCCACATTGGAGCAAGCAGTGCCTGGATGATTGCACTCCATGGAAAGGAACCCACACTGGAGCTGGAGAACTGTCTGTGGGATGGACTCACGTTGGAGAAGTTTGTGGAGGACTGTCTCCTGTGGGAGGGACTCCATGTTGGAGCAGGGGAAGGACTCCTGTCCCTGAGAAGTGGCAGAAACGAGTGATGAACTGACCATAACCTCCATTCCCGTCTCCCTGTGCTGCTGGGGGAGGAGGTAGAGCTGGGAAGGAGGGTGGGATGGTGTCGGGGGCTGGGATTTGTTCCCTTACTGTTCCACTTCTTTTGGAGAATTTTTCCCATTATTATGCTAAGGAAGCCTGCCAGGTTACACCTAAGCTCTTCATGGCTCGAGACAAAGGGGTGGGTGGGGGCTGTCTCCCGGGCTTTTCTCTCGCCGGCGGGGTCTGAGGGGAGTGCAGACTGCTCGTTTCCAGCCCACGCCGCCTGAACGCCAGGAAGCGAGGCTCTCTCTGGTCAGACACTGCCCGGCCATCTGCTCCGCATCCAGCCTCCTACCTCTGAGACCACAGCTGACCACCAAGACCCAAATGATGAGCGGGGAGCCCTTCCTCCACCCTTCTCCTACCTGGGACACAGCTGCCGCTGCCGCCTCCCCCCCGCTCCCGTCCGCCACCTCCGCAGCTGCGCGGGCACTGCCCCGCTTTTCACCACCGGGACTGGACGCAGGCAGGGTGTGTCTGCGGCTGGGAGAAGGACTGGAACTGAGTTATTTGTTCTGTTTTGTTGCTAATTTTCATAGCTGCTGTTGTTTCTGTTTGTCCGGTTAGATATATTAGTGAAGAGCTGTTATTCCTACCCCCTTATCTCTGCCTGAGAGTCCCTGATTCAAAAATTAAAATACTTGGGAGGGAGAGGGCTTACATTCTCTCCTTCAAAGAGGAGCTTCTGCCTTTATTGGCAGACACCTGTCCTTCAAACTAGGACAGATGGAAGGAAGGTGTTTTTTAAGGTCTTATTTTACTTCTCATCCTGCTTTGATTTTGTCATCCCCAGTTCAAGTCTGTTTCGCCCATGATGGTGTTTGGTGAGTGATGTCTCCCTGCCTTTATCTCAACCCATGAACCCTTCATTATATTTTCTCTCCTTTGTACAGTTGCAGAGGGGAGTGAGGGCAGCTTTGGTGTGTCCCTGCCATCCAGCCAACATCAACCCACTGCACTTAGATATTCTTAATTATTCATAAGTTTTGACTTTAAACATGTTTCTGATGTATCACCTAAAGAAGGTGTCAGCATCCAGAATCCATGAATGTGTTAGCTCTGACTCTGCTGCTGTGATTATCTCTTTCAGGACTATCTTACTGAGTGTAATCTCTTTGCTTAATGAGCCCAACACTTTCTCTCCTGCCAACGTGGATGCATCAGTCATGTTCAGGAAATGGAGAGACAGTAAAGGAAAAGACAAGGAGTATGCTGAAATCATAAGGTAAGCTTTACTGTGTGTGATGCTGTGCTACTCGCCTCCTGCTTTGAATCCTATGAAACAGGCTGATTTCAGAATTTGCTAAAACCAGCTTCTTGCTGTGTGTTGGGGGTTGGGTTTTGTTTCCCTTTTCTCTTTGTGGAATTTTTCCCATTGTGATGCTAAGAACTTGTTGGCTACACCTTAGCACGGATGGGGGGCGGGCAGGTAAAGGAGGTGGGGGTAGCTGCTCTCTCTCTGGCTCTCGCTCTCCTGGCTCGGAGGAGAACGGTCACTGGAAAAATCCCGCTCTCCCACACCAACGCCGGGAGCTGCTTTCCTCGGCTGGGGGACCCCGCAACCCCCTGCCCGGACGCCCCTCCACGCATCATGTTGGAGCACCAGGACCGACACAGCGCCCAAGATCCGTGAGCAGCGTCTCTCCTCCACCCTTCCCATCCGGGACAAAGCCGCCGTCACCCCCAGCGTCCCTGCAGCCACGCGGGATCACCGCACCTCCCCCTACTACCGGGAGCTGGCCGGTGCTGCCTGCTAGCTGGAACAGTAACTGCACCACAGGGGAAAGGTGCTGTTGGAACTGTTACTGGGTTCCTGTTCTGTTTTATTGTTTCTTGTTGTTTGCCTTTATATATATATATATATACATATATATATATATATACCAGTAAAGAAATGTTATTCCTACCCCCATATTTCTGCCTGAGAGCCCCTGATTCCAAAATTATAATAATCAGGAGGGAGGGAGGTCTGCATTCTCCATCTCAGGGAGGAGCTCCTGCCTTTCTTGGCAAATACCTGTCTTTCAAACCAGGAGACTGTGGTTGCTCCTTTCAAAATGAATTTCACAACTTTATTCCAAGTTCATTCTTCTGGACAGAAATGGTGCAAACTTCTATCTTTGTATTGTTCTTTTTCAGACTAATCTGGCATGATGCTCTGCAAAACCTATTGGCTGCTAGTAAATTCTAGTCTATGTCCCTGTGTACCTTTGAGGACTGCTTGCATTGTTTGGGATGTGATTCAAACTGCCTTCATGCTACTAATTCTGTGCTTAATGCACTCATGAATAATAACCTTGTCCCTCCAATTTGAAGGAATATCAGTAGGATTTGGCAAGTGCTTGCACAGCTAGGTTTGATTAGCTGGAAGCGCTGTTTGATCTTGACTGCCCTTTTCTGAGAAATTCACGGTTCATCAGGTGCTGTAGGGAGATGATGTAAATTTGAGCCAAGATTGCTATGGAGTGGCAAATGGGCAGCCCATACAGCAGTGGGACTGCTGTCACACTTGCCTGAGGCAAGACCATGTATGCTTTAACTGCTAGCTGGATATACCCCTGGTTGGAGCTACGCAGGGCAGTCAGTCACTGTCCTGGGCTGTGCAAAGAGCCTTGCTGGGAGGTTATTTTAGTCCCCTCCAGCTCCATTGGCTTCAGCTGGATGTACTCCATAAACAGAGTATGGCAGAATGAGCATGTGAGTGGGAGCAAAGGAACAGACTGCCATCTGCTCCTCTCCCTGCTAGAAGGCAGCAACAGTTCGCAGTCCAAGTACTGCTGAGAGGCACCAGCCAGAGCCCATCCTGGAGCAAAGGGAAACACTTGTTTCCTGCTATCCTCAGTCAGTGCTGGAGTTACAGATGCATCTCAGGGTGCAGCCACATGCTCTTACGCTCCAGTGGGAGCTCAGCTGACAAATCCTTGTAGGAATTAGAGTTTTGAGCATGTAGGGGTAGAGTCACAGTGGTGGAGGGGGGCTGTGGATAGCATCTCTGGATGGTATTTCCTAAGTCATCTTAGGAAATCTGTGACTATCCCTTCTGTAACAAATGTAATGGAATTTACTCTGAGTTCTGGCAGGTCTCTAATGCAGACTCCTGTAGAATAATTGATTTCATATGTTGCTGAGAGTGTGTGTACTGCAAACACCCTTAAAGTGCTCCCAAGCCTGGGGCTGCAGGAACTAAATCTGTTTCTAGTGATGCTTATGGTGCTTCAGCCAAATGTCAGCTCTCCTGACAGCTGCCAGAAGGGCTGGGCAGGAGCTAGTTGGGAGGTGGGGAGTTGAGCCATACTGCTGCCAGCACATGGCCCTGCTCATATTGCTTTGTCCTCCTCCCCACAGGAAACAGGTTTTGGCTACCAAAGCTGAGGCAGAGAAGGATGGTGTGAAGGTCCCCACTACACTGGCAGAATACTGCATCAAAACTAAAGTGCCTTCCAATGACAACAGTTCAGATTTGCTTTATGACGACTTGTATGATGATGACATTGATGATGAAGACGAGGAGGAAGAGGATGCCGACTGCTATGATGATGATGATTCTGGCAATGAGGAGTCCTGACCTGCTCCCTCTATGCCCCTATACTGCCCTGTCAACTCAGGCCAGAAGGGAGCAGTGGTAACCTAGCAGCAGTCCAGCAAAAAAGTAGTGGTGGGAGGGGGAAGTAAAAAAAACTTTGTCTCCTGCTGTGTCCTGTTGTATGGATCTGTTTGCTCCTTTTTTATGGACCTCTTAGAAACCCTCCACAGAATGTCTGAATTCCTGCATTCTTAACCCTTTCATCACTGTATTATGATTTCTTTTTTAAAAAGAAATTCCCTTTTTCATTTCTCTACAAAATGCTCACAGTGAAACAGGTTTGCTTGTGTTTAAATTCTTGATTTAAATACAGTCTTGCATTGAGATATTTAATGTATTTAAAGCTGGAACAAACCCATTGGAAGATGGATTTTCAGCTCAAGTGCTGCATTTACTGGGAAGGAAGAAATCCACACAAAGCAAATTGTCAGGGTTTAGCTGCTCCATTTACAATAATAGCGTGTGTACATTTGTTTAGCCTTGTGGTGGTGGCTTTTCCTTTATAAGGTGTGAGGTGGAAAGTGTAAAGCTAACTGTGTGTTGAGCTTGATGAGATGTTACTGAAAGGTACAGAAATCTGTTTAGCCTGCTCAAATTAGGAAATAGCTGACCCCTGGAGCCCCAGAGGGCACAATCAGCTTTGTCTCTGAAAAAGGCTTGTGATATGAACCCTAAAATAAACACTCATCACTTCACGTCTCTACAACTGAGCCCTGGGTTGCATTATTTTTTTCAGACTAGGTTTGGGTTAAAAAAGTTACATTTAGCCATTCTTCTAGGATCTTCTGCCAGCTGCCCCTCTACTGAGGGAGGAAAACAGAAGTGTATCCCACTGTCCAGTGGGCCAGCATTTATCCCGAACTTCTTTTTGGCAGTGGGAGAGTCGTCTTCTCCAGTGCTTGCTAGTAGCCCTTGTTTCCTGCAGCCGAAGTCCAGTGCTAGCCTGAGCCTTCTTTCTGTTGCTTATGTAGGTCACCTGTTGGTAAATGCAGCTCTGCTGTAGCTCTGTGGGGTTGGCAGAAGATAAAGCTCCCTGAGGCAGCCAGGCTGTTTCTGTGCCTGTGGTGGCTTCTGGGACACAGGGCAGAGAGACGGATGGGTGCTGGGCTCTCTCCTGCCTGGCTGGCTGAGGCATGGGTGGATGTGTGCAGCCCCACATAGAGAAGGGTACACAGTGCTTTCAAGCTGAAAGAGAAAGCCAGCAATCAGGGTTTGACAGCCTATCAAGGAGTATGTTTCAGCTGGTGCCCTGAGCTCGGCCTCCTGCATGTTTTTGGGAGCTCTTGGCAGACCTTAGGGCCTTCCGCACCCTCACCCCATTGCAGTGTGCTCTTGTTCAGCTGTAATGCAGTGTCCTGAATTCACCTTTCACATGGATTGGCAGCCAGCCCTGCCCTTCTGCGGTGAGCCCTGGCAGCCCGGGGAGCAGATTGGAGGTGCTGGCTCTGCTTGGGTGAGACACTGTTCTCACAAGAGGCACTCACCCTGATAAGAACTGCAGGCTCAGGCATTTGGTATAGCTTGGCGGTTTTAATGATACATCACCAGCTGCAGTCCCTCAAGAGGTACTTTGATGGGAATAAACTTTTTTCGGTGATCAGCTTGGTGGGAAGCAAGGAGCAGGATGAGAGTGAGCAAGCTTAAAGTGTGTTGCTTGGAGGGAGAGGGAGGGGCAGGCAGCCCTTAGGAAGGGGAGGAAGGCCTGTGGGGCTCTGTTTGAAATTATCAGAATGTTGCTTGGCTGGGTTTTGCTGCAGCAAGGACAGTCCCTGTCCCTCTTCCTCAGCTTGTGCTAGTGTGCCCTCAGCAGAATGAAGGCAGCCCAAGTGGCAATACCTTGTCCCCAGTGTGCTCTGTGATGGTCTGACCTGCTTGCTTTTTACCTGGGGAGGCAGCTGGAAGCCTCCTGAAGTGTCCCACAAGGGCTCCTTCAGGTCATCCTTCCATCAAGGACTAACGGCCCCTGGTCCATTTTGGAGCCAGCAGCACCCCCCCACCCCAGCTCCCAGCTTCACACCAGCCCTGGGAGGGTGGTGCCAGTGTTGGCAAATGGACCTCTGGCACTCCTTGATGCAAGATGGTCTCAAAGCCACACTGGGCCAAGAAAATCAGTCTCCAGCTTTGGGAGGCTGTTGGGGGCATGAAGGAGCAGAGTATGGCAACACTGGCTGTGCTGACTTGGTTTGAAATGATACTGCATCTTTCAGGATTTCCCTTGTATTTTTGACCATCTTCACTGTAAGCTCTCAAGTGAATTGTATTTTCAAGTTTGGTGTTTTAAGATGCGTTATCTCATGTTAACCTTTTTAAAGACAAAAAGCAACGTATTTTGAGAGCTCTGACCATAACCAGACTAATTTCTCTTCCCCACTGTCCTATGCAGTGTCATTGCTTGTTGACTTGCTGGTTTCTTTTTTTTTTTTTTTTAAATACAAACCGAAATGAGGGTATAGTGTTTGGTTTTGGGGGTTTCTTTTGTTTTGTTTTTTTTTTTTTACCTATTTAAGGAATTGTGGAAAAATGTTTACCTGATCTTTGTATTGTTTTTTTCTTAACCTTTTTCTCATCTCAGCCAATATTAGTGTTTACATTTGAAACTACCTACCCTTTCAAATGCAGTTTTCAACCATTCTGAAACCAGCAGGGTACGCTACATTTCTTAGTAGTTTTCTTCACTCAAATCCCAGATGGTTTCCTTTTTTTCTTCAGTATAATTTACCTGAGAAAAATAACTGATGCATTTTTGTGTTGTCTTCCCCTTCAGTAGTTATGTTTTGTCTTTTCTGCACATCTATTAATAAAAATGTGAAATCAAAATATGCCAGTACTGTTACTTCCCTGTTGAGTTATTTGCATGGGTTATTCAAAGCTTTGAATAACAGCTGTTCACAAATTCAGTGGTGCTCCACTATCAATACCTATACATATACATAAATATCTACAAGGTTATTGGAAAACTAAAGCTGCTGTTTGACAGCTGTCTATACCTTAAAGAACAAACTGATTTGGAGAAGCACTTTGGCAAAAGGCCATGAGCTTTCCTGTTAATTTATTTATTCATCTTAAGTCAGCAAAGAGGAGACCAGGGAGAAGACTGCTCATGGTATCACATGACTGCAGCAGGACGCAAGGACTTGGGGTAAAAGTGCTGCTGGTGGCCAGTTTTCTGGGGCAAGGTCCTTTAACCTCATGCAGAAGACCGGCAGAGGAAGTGAGGTAATCACTGCCAACCACCCCTTCAGGGTGCTTGCCCTGCCTGGCCCATGCTGTTCCCTCCAGGCTCAAGAGTGAAGTATTTGTTTTTACAGTGCTGAAATTAGCAGGACATGAGTACAGGTGTTGTATTTGCTACACAAGATTGTTTGCAGCACAGCAATGGCCAAGCCAAATGTGTTTGGAGCCTGAATGTTTCTGCTTCACAGCCATGCTGGAGGAATGATTATGGCATTGCAGAGCTAACTTCCTAGAGGAGTCTCCAGGTTGGGGAATGAGACGCTATCTGAGCCTTCTGACTGGGATCAGACCTGCTTGTAGCTCCTGCCTGGCTTCTATTGCACCAGCCTGCCTTGAGCTGACAGTAGCTTCTTGATCTAGCAGAAGGTGCTGTACCAAAACCAGGACAAACACTCCACGCTGCCCCTTGTGCGGAGTGGTTGGGGTCTTTTTTCTCCAGTTCCTTGATGTCCAAGTGCAGCAGACCAACCTTGGTTCTACCATCAGACTGTGGAACAGAGACTTAGAGAGGAAATTGCCGCAGAAGAACCCTGTTGGAGCTGATGATAAGGGGAAAAGATCATGTTTAGGCTGGCCAGGGGAGGGAAGGGAGGCAGTAAGTCTCCAGCCTGCAGAAACAGATTGCTCTATTCCCAGTGCAGGACCGAGCACTTCGCCTTATTGAACCTCATCACAGACCTTCCCTCCTGATGGAGACCATGGACTTCATGGGCAAAGCAAGGAAGGACAGTGCTGCCGTGCTCCCTCCTTACCACTCCCATCTGCTCCACAGGTCCTCACACAGAGCACAGCATCACAGGACAGCAAATGCAGAGAGATGATGCTTGTGGCAGAAGTCAGGGTGCTGCCTAGAATCCCAACCCAACCCAGCTGCCTATGAGCTTTCAGTACCAAGGTTTGCTCGCCTTTGTCACAGTATTCAGCATCCCCTGCAGACCCATCTCTTGCTCTTACCTTCCAGCAGGAGGTAGAAAGGGACAGGCTAGAAAAGCAAAACTGCTTGAGGCCTTTGAAAATTCAGACAAACACTAGTGATACACTCAGATATTTATTAGGTGGAGGGAGAGTTAAAAGAAATAAAAGTCCTAAAACATTCACCACACTGGTGTAGGACAAGAAGGACCAGGAGTTGCCTCCAGGGTCTTGTTTTAGAAAAAAGTGGGGAGGGACAGGTGAAGTTTCCATCAAGTAGCTGTGTCTTTTCTGGGCAGGGTGGCTTGAGGCAAAAAGAGGTACAAGACACAGTTTATACTTTTATTGAAGAAACTGATACATAGTTTTTGCCTGTAATGATGGAAGGGAAGTTGCAGGACCCACTGAGCCATCCAAAGTCTCTTGCTAGAGAAAAAAAAACAAACAAAAAACCAAAAAAACAACCCAATACCAAAACAGACAACCACCCCACCACAAAAAAAAATATAAACAAAAACCGCAAACAAAAAAAGGTCTTTATTATTAAAAAAAGTGAAAAATAAAAAGGTGAGAGTGCAGCTCAAGGCCACAGTGAACAAACTACCCACAAGAGTTCCTCTTCCACAGCAGGAAGGAATGAGGAGATGAAAGAGGAAGACACACAAAATTTTTTCCCCTTCTCCCAGCCCCTTTTTAATGTCTTTAAAATAACAGCTATATTGGGGGCTGAGGGCAGAAATCAAACCAACAGGACATATCTTGATTTTTTTTGGGGAGGCAGGTCTTATTTGCCTGAATTTAGAACTGCATTAAATAAATGGGCTCCAAATTTAAAAAAAAATAAAAAAATAGCACAGTTTGTCTTTTGACAGTGTTATAAAGCTTAAAAAAACATGGAAGGATGATCTGGTGCAGATGGGAAAGTCATAAGTTTCCCTACAAAGAAAATAAACCAGGCTGCAAGATGCAGAAAAACCACATTTAGCCTCTATTACATTTACAAATACATACATAAATATATTACATACAACAGCAACTTCAAGAGGAAGCGAGCAAGTCACACTGAGAATGGCTGCCTTGCTGCAGTTCTCCCCACGCAGACATTTGGCTGAGCAGTAATTTCTCCTAATAATTCTAGGAATAGGGGTCAGTTTTTTCTTTTGCTTTTTTTTTTTTTTTTTTGTTTGCCTCCTCTCCTTTCATTCTCTTCCCCGTCCCCAGTTTTGGATTTAGCTTGTCCAGTATGGAGAAGTGCCATAGGTTTTGGTAGCCTGAGACTTTTGCTGCATGGTGCTGGGTTGATTGCGTTGGCCAGATCCACCCTAGAAATCAGAAAGGAGGCATGAGCACCAACACTACTAGGAAGACAAGCCTGTCCATACATCAGCAGAAGAGCTTCCACCAACACAGCAATGCTCCCGCCGGGACAGATCTGTTTCTGCTCTGCAACATCTCCATCCTGCAATCCAGGACAGTCACAGAGAAACCAAGGAAAAAAGCAGAGACCACCATCCCACCACCTCATACTCAGGTTTAAGGACAAGGAAGAAGAGGAGCAGGACTGGGGACAACAAAGGAACTCTCCCAAGGTGAACAGAAACAGTGCACCAGTCAAAGACAACACACATTCAGAGGGAGAAGTAATTTCCTATTTCTTGACTCTAAGGCAGAACACTTTTTGGGGGAACATTTATAGTAAGGAAACACGTGGGCTGGTAAAACCAAATCAGAAATTAGAACCAACACGTAACCTGCAGCAAGGGGATGATTTTCCCCCCCAGAATTACAGTACAAGTGTTCACATCTTCCTCTCCTGCCACAGCCAGGGGACATCAACACTTGCCTGGGCTTCACACCTCACAGCTCATCTCTCCATGCCTAGAGCTAGTTGTTCAGACCTATGTCCAGACAGCTCCAAGGATGGAGACTCCACAACCTCCCTGGGCAACCTGTGCCAGTGCTTGGTCACCATCCCAGTAAAAAAGTGTTTCCTGATGTTCAGAGGGAACCTCCCATGTTTCAGCCTGTGCCCATTGCCTCTGGTCCTGTCACTGGGAACCACTGAAAAGAGCCTGGCTCCATCTTCTTTGCACCTTCCCTTCAGATACTTATATATATTGATGAGATCTGCCCTGAACCTTCTCCTCTCCAGGATGAACACTGAAGATCATCAAGAGGCTGACTCACCTGCCCATCTTGCTGAAGGTGGTGATGCAGCATTTGGGAATGAGGCTGCTGATGCGCAGGGAGGATATGGAGAAATGGGGCTGGAGCATAACCTGGAGCAGCACCAGGGTTCAGCCCAGTTGATCCGAGAGCAGAGGGTAGGCTAAAAGAAGGTGACGTGCCAGCATGGAATCCCTGTTTATCAAATGTCTGCACAAGAGGCGAGGGGGAGAACATCAGAGACTAGTGTGAGCAGCCCCATGGTGACCAAACAAGAACAAGAGTAGCCCAAACACACGTCACCTGAAACTTTCATCAACCCCCACAGAACAAGCCAAGTTACACCTGCAAGCACTTCAGCAGATGAGTTTCAGCTCCTTTTCTCATCCATTCTTCTGAACTAATGACTCTAACATTTTATTTTTATTTCCACAGCTAGTATGCTCCTTTTATCCCTGACCTCTTTTTCTTAGTGGGACATGGGATGGCAGCAGCTGCCTGAAATCAGTCCTTCACGCATTATGGGGGCTTGGGCTGGAATTACAAAAGTGGAAGAACTACTTGCAATAAGATTTTTCTCCCCCTGACCAAAGCTCAACCCAGCCTCTTGACTCACTTGCTTTGAGGGATATTTTGACCAAAAACATTAGTGCCATCACACTTCATTTGCAACCAGGACACAGCATGTGTGGGGCAGCATGGGCAGTGTAGAGTGCTTGCACCTATGCCAACAGCTGACACCAGGAGCAGTGGGACAGGGGGTGAGACTCCTCTCCAACAACAGCCAGCATAAGAAATGCCACAGCCTGTTGACCCTGAAAACCAACTGATTTGGGAATGACCCTAGCCTCCTCCACAAGGGGAGCCATGGATCATGCCTCAAGACAACAGGAGAGGAGAATCCAGCATTGCTCACCTGAGTCTTGTTATAGACTGAGCCACTGATATCAGGCACACCTGTGTTACTTGAGGTCACAGAAACACCTGGAAAACAAAAAAACATCCACCAACAATGGGAAAGTCAACCATCACCTAGCATGAGGTCCATGCTTTGCTCCCAGCTCCTCTGACAGCCTCAGTGGATGCACCTTTTTCTGCAACCACTACACCCCACACCCTGATGCTGCTGCTGGTCCACCCGGTGGGGTTCTTTGAGCTGTCAGACCCAGAGCACTGTGCATGGGAACAGAAGAAATACTTCGGTTCCTCACTCACTGCAAAGCAGGAAAACAGTCAACTGGAATAAATCACCTACATTCACAACCTAGTGATTACCACTTAAATTCAAATGCACTTCACCAGGCAGCAGTTGGCTGCACCAAACACTCATTTAAGCTCACAAAAAGACAGCTTTCCCCTAGGATTAGGGGTGCATTTGGCTCTACTGTAGCATTCAACAGCTTTCCAGTAGTGCACTGAGCAATGAGATTCAGCATCTGCTACACATTTGAACCCCTGTCCTTTTACATCCTGCAGAAGGGTGAGGTCTGCAATGCTGCTCTGCCCGGAGAAAATGGATATCACTGATTGAAGCTGCCTTCCATCTAGACAGTCTGGTGTCATATCAGGCTCAGGAACACTCACCAGCAAGGTGATTTTCAAACCAGGCACTTATTTTGTCTTATAAAGACTGTCTCTAATAATTTCACTTGGATCAGAATAAAACTAGCTGTTCCTTTAGCCAGTGCATCAGAGGACTGGGGTCAGAGGGTGTGCACTGCTTTATGGTTGTTCCCTTCCTAGGCCATTGCTCCTCTACAGATGAGAGCATAATCAGCTCTTGGCTGAAGACAGCATTTCAAATGCACAGCAAATGCTTGGTACTTGCTTAAGTCCAAGGATGAACTAGCTAGTGCTAAGCAGTTAAGTATACACTTCTCAGGTCTAACCAGCATGTGCAGAATAAAGCTTTCATATGAGCTGTAAAATTCTTCAGCCTTTACAGTCACAAAAGAAACATTTTCAGGCACAAAAGAAAGTGATGAGTTACAGGGTGTACAGACAGAAGCCAACCAGCCCAGAGATGTGTGAAGTGCCCTGTTCAACCCTAACACACAGCTACCTTAAGTGCCTACCAAGAAATCAAATTTAGTCTTCATTTGGCAGAGGACAATTTCAGCAACAGCATCCAACTGCTTAGGCTTCAAAAACAGCACTGCTGCAGGATCATTATATTTTTCAGCAAAGAAAACTTTGGCAGAGGAATCAGCTTACCATTTCTCCCATGTATAATTTTGGACAAAGCTGCCACACAAATCCTTATGCAAAGTTCAGTTGTGAGGTTTAAAAGGAACACCTGGGCCATTAAAAAAGCATTTTGTATATGTGAGATGGACAAACAGCTTGGATCGTGACCCTGTTTAGAGCTGGCTGCTCTGTTGACTGCACAGCACTGGGAGTTGGCCCTACTAAATCCCACTCAAGAGCAATCTCATGTTACCTTTCCCAGGTCCAGTGCCAGCAGATTTGTTTTGTGCTTGAGATGACCCACTGTAGCCTCCTTTGCTGTAATCTCCAGCTGCTGTTCCCTGTGTTAAGTCATCATAGCCTGCCGGTGTGTACAAGACAAAGTGTTACACTGAGCAAACAGCTCTGCAGATATTCATATGAAAAGCACAGTGGTAAGCATACCTGCTCCATAGCCATGCTGCCCATAGCCACTCCCTTGCTGAAAAAGAGTTGACGTGGTGTTCAGGTTGACTCCATGCTGTTTAGCAGATGCTGGAGGTACCTGGACAAAGGAAGGAAACAAAAGACTGTTACACAGAGAATGGCACACAAAACACAAGGTCCCTCTGCCATCTAGTGGAGAAGGCATCTTCACCTTGTGGGAAATTCAATCTGGAGTTGGGAGCACTGGGCTGACATAGGACATGGCACTCACACTTCCAGAAGTAAATTGCTGTAGTAGCTTTATGCAAGCTCCAAGTTTTCTGCCAGAGCTGCCCCCCTGATTATAGCACAACCCTCTCTCAAAACAGGCTGTGTATTATGACAGCATATAGCTGTGACTGTATGCTTCATAAGAGGAGGAGGGATTTAGCTACAGAGAGCCAATCCCTGACATGAACATAAGCAGGTAGCTATTGGTCAATGAGCTGGGTGGTAACCCATCATAGCCAATCAGGTTCGAATGTGGAGTCTTTTGAATAGGGTATATAAGAGCTGTGTAAGCCATTAAAGATCTCTCTGCTGCGTAAAACATCAATGTTGTGTTGTGTCTCCATTCCCCACCACTGTGACAGTGTATTTCTTTAGAATCATAGAATCATTAAGGTTGGAAAAGACCTCCAAGATCAAGTCCAACCTTCAACTGAACACCACCTTGTCAACTAAACCATGGCACTAAGTGCCACGTCCAGTAATTTCTTGAAAACTTCCTGGGACGGTGACTCCACCACCTCCCTGGGCAATCCATTCCAATACTTAACGGCCCCTTCTGTGAAGAAATTTTCCCAGATGTCCAATCTGAACCTCCTCTGGCACAGCTTGAGGCTATTTCCTCTTGTCCTGATCCTTGTTTCCTGGGAGCAGAGCCCAACCCCCACCTGGCTGCACTCTCCTGTCAGGGAGTTGTAGAGCGAGAAGGTCCCCCCTGAGCCTCCTTTTCTCCAGGCTAAACACCCCCAGCTCCCTCAGCAGCTCCTCATAGGACTTATTCTTTAAACCCTTCCCCAGCTCAATTGCCGTTCTCTGGACACGCTTCAGCACCTTGATGCCTTGGGTTTTAGCTTTTATATTTTTCAGATTCTCTGCTGCCTGGTGTGTAACTCTGAAACTTCATATTACGTGTTAGTAAGTTCTCTTCACAGGGTAGTTAGACAAAACAATCTGTCCTGGGGTGATGTTATCCCCAATCGTGTGTGCGGTTCATGCTTGCATGCTTGGAAGGTTTGTTTTGTCTAGTTTGTCGGCACCCCTCCCCCCATCGGCTGGCCGCTGCCTCTGCGCCTGCTTGCAAGCCCCCCCTCCCCCCGCTGCTCGGCTTGGCTGCTTGGTAGCTGCTTCTGCCCTGCTTGGATGCCGCTTCTGCCCCCTCCCCCCCTTTGCTTAGGCTGCTTCGCTTTATTTTTCCTTCCCTTATTAGCTAGGAATACCACCTGAACCTGATCCCGGACGACCTGGAACATCAAGAAACCCCGGACGCTGCTTGTTTGTGACAAGAAATACGCGTTTCTGCCCTCCCCAGCACCGGAGACGTTCTGAGACTGTACACCTACTCAGAAGGGTGAAAAATTTCTTTGGCATCCGTGGCTGGTTTTTTTTCTTGTGTTGGGGAGTGGTTTTTTTTTTGTGTGTGTTTGCTAAATAAACAAGTTTTTTCCACTTTTCCTCTGAGGAAATTCTTCCCGAACCCGTTGGGGGAAGGGGAGGAGTTTTGAGGGTTTGTTCTTTGGGGGGCTCCTTTTGGAGATTTTTCCCCTAATTTGTCCTAAACCAGGACACAATCCCTTCCCAACTAGAGAATCAAGGACAACTGTTACCCACAAAGCATAAACAACAGCAAAGGGAAGGGGGCAAGCCAGGGGGTTGAGACTTCATAACCTGGGGCTGTGGTTGGACAATTGACGCCAATATGTAGATGAACCAAAACTTATCAAAATGTAAAAACCTTGTGATCGGGATCCATCTTGGATTCAATCTGAGTGCAGCCACAGGCAGGCTCTTGTACTGCCCAAGGTGTATCCTTTTAAGGCCTTTCAATAAATACCTATTTTATTCCTTTTAACTCTGTCTAATCTCTCTTCAAGATCAGCCTTTCTAGGCATCACAATATCTTTCTTGTAGCCAGGGGCCAAAAATTCAACACAGGATTTGAGGTGTGGCCTCACCAGTACCCAGTATAGGGGAATGATAACTGCCCTGGTCCTGCTGGCCACACTATTGCTGATACAGGTCAGAATGCCATTGGCCTTTTTGGCCACCTGGGCATACACTGGCACATGTTCAGCTGGCTGTTGACCAGCACCCCAATGTCCTTTTCTGCTGGGCCACTTTCCAGCCACGCTGTCCCAGCCTGTAGCACTGCAGGGGGTTGGTGTGACCCAAGTGCAGGACCCAGCACTTGGCCTTGTTGAATCTCTTTCATACACTAACTGTAAAGAGCAAATTGTCATCCACAGAATCTAATGAAACACCAACTCCTGCTCGAGTCATTTTCATAAGACACAGTACTACAGAGCTCTAAAATAGTCAACTACCCTTCTGCTTGGAGCATCCCTCTTCCCAAATAACATTTTCCCTCCTGAGGCTGCCTGCTCTCTGACTTAATCCAGTCTCCTCCATCCTCAAAAGGATTTCCTAGGCATTCTCAGCTCTCTGACTCAGCTTTGGATCTCCCTTTGACTATCTGGAGGATGCTACAGGCTTTCAGGAACACCAAGTCCAAGAGCTGCAGCTGTCTGCTATTTACAGTAACCTGCACAGGAATCCATGAGCTCTAGCCTTTTAAATTTCCCATTTTCTTGAGGAAGAGACTGCAGCTATTTTCTCATGCTTGCATGTTTTTGGAGATCCCTTACAGACTGGGAAAGATGACTCTCTTCTGCTCTCATGAGACCCCACCTGGAATACCATATCCAGTTATGGGGCCTCCATCACAAGAAAGACCTGTTAGAACAGGTCTAGAGGAGGGCCATGAAAATGATCAAAAGACTGGAGTACCTATCCTTTGAAGAAGGGCTGAGAGAGTTGGGACTGTTTAGCCTGAAGAAGAGAAGGCTCCAGGAATAAATTATTGTGGCGTTTAAGTACTTAAAGGGAACTTATAAGAAAGACACAGAAATATTTTTTACCAGGGTCTGTAGTGGCAGGACAAGGGGGGCTTTAAAGTGAAAAAAGGATAAATTTAGATTGGACATAAGGAAGATGTTTTTTATAATGAGGGTGGTGAGACACTGGCACAGGTTGCCCAGAGAAGTTGTTGCTGCCCTATCCCTGGAAGTGTGTTCAAGGTCAGGTTGGATGGGGCTTGGAGAAACCTGGTCTAGTGAAAGGTCTCCCTGTTCATGACAGAGGCATTGGAACTACATGATCTTTAAGATCCCTTTCAACCCAAACCATCCTGTGATTCTAAGATGTAGAAGGTTTGGGCTGAAGAGAGCAAAACCAGAGAGGCACACAAGGAGGGTTACAGTTTAGCCTATCACACTTACGAACATGGTTGGCCCATATTGGAATGCACTGGGAACACCGGGCACACCAGCATAATAAGGTAACCCAGTGTAGCTGTACCCTGGGGGCAGGGTCGGGTTCAGGAAGGGCTGCTGAGTTGTATGGTGGGTCTGAGTCTGGTTCTGCTGCGACTGGGCGAGCGTGGTAGCAGGAGCAGGGGAGGCAGAATCCCCACGGCCAAATTTTGTTACGTCACCTGCGAAAGAACAAACTCATCAGAAAAACTAACAAAGATACACCAGAAGTGGAGAATTCAAAGGATTCAAAATCTGAACACAAGTAGATAACTACAGAAGAGAACACATCCTATGCTTGAAAGCCTGTAGTTGTTCATGGGAAGCCCTCTCCCAGTCTGTTCCTGATGGCTACAGGGACATTGCCTGTTAGTGGCAGAGAACACCATGCCATGGCTAATCCATTGCTAAAATAGAGATACCAATACTTACCTATCTCACACAATCTGAGAAGATTCATTACATCAGATCATTGCAATGAAACATACTAAAAGCAAAAATGTGGTAAACAGACAAAGAGCAAATAGTTGTTGGGTTAAAGTGTGACTCTCCTAGAGGTTAAACTGATCAGTTAAGCTTCATGGGCTGAAAGCAAGTTAGGATCTACAGGAAGTGATAGGCATATTTTTGTTAGTCTGTTTATTTGCCAAGCATGACTAGAGTTAATATGTCTGGTTCCTCACACCACCAAAGTTCTGGAAACAATAGCTGAAGGCCAGGAAAGCAAGACTTGCATTGTGGGTCACCTTTTTTAAGAAGTAGAAAGGGAAATTTGGTTTTTACCCTGAAAGCAGACTCCCAAGAGAATGCAGCAGAAAAACTCCTGAACACTTGCATTTTCTGGTGGCCTACAGAGCACCATTCTCACATGTTTTTAGGGAAGTGACATATATCACTCACATCTATCTCATTCTCAACTAGTATTCCTTTATGTTGGTTACCAAAAAGTATGACAACACTTAATATCATTGTTATAGGAATTATAACACCTATAGCTACAGTTTTAAGCTGTAATCAGATTGCAGTAAAAGAAAACCACTGGCTGAAAATCCTGGTTGGCATTAATGTCATCTTTGCACAACAATAACTGAAGAGTAAGAGCAGGAATAAATAAGGGCTTCTTAGACCACATGCTTTTGGGAATGAAGTCCATTAGATTTGGAGAGGGTGAGAGGGAGACTGCTAGAGGCAGCTCCTGCTGAGAACATACAAGTACTAAAATAGCAGTAACAAAGGAAAGCAAGCCAGTCAAATGTCAAGAAGAATGATTAAGCTATGGAATATTTTCGAGCACCTCTATGCACTTGGGAAGAACACTAGATGAAATTATCATTTAAATTTATAACAATTTTGCACTTATTCTCAAAGGGTATCCGACTTACTCCCAAGAACCTCTGAGTCGCATGAATTACTGACCAAAACCATGAAGAAAAAAAAAATCAATTAAAAAAAAAATCAATGTCAGGGTTGAAAAGAAAGATGCTTGCTTTTGTTTGGCTAGTTTGGACTGATGAGTTTAACTGCCTACAGAAAGGGAAAATGACTGCTTTTTCAGCAACATCAGGATGACCAGCACATCTCACTCACCATCCTCGTGTTTAAATAATACTCACCTGAGTAGGGGTTGTTAGCAAGGCTTCCATCTCGGCCTGTCAAGGTTGCAGGAGCAGGGAATGTAATTCCGTAGTAATCCTTAGAAAAAGACATTGTCATTTATTAATAGCTGAAATGCTGAAGCCATAACAGAGCTGGACAACTATTATGAACCCTTATACTTTTTATAATATAACCTTTATATTTCTTATAAGTATAAGAAAATTTTAAAAGGAAGAACTAAAGGAAGTTTGGGCAGAAACTGACCTTACCATTTACAGCATAGCTGAAGGTTTACCTGTATCCTCAACTTCAAAATAAACCTGTTTTACAGACATTTTTAATATCGTATACAAATACTTAATCTCTTAATGGTAAATTAAAGGCAATGACTAAACGCTTACCCCTCCCAACCCGCAGCTCTGAGCTGTCATATTCCAGCGAGAGTGTGTCTGGAAGAGCAACAGACCATCAGGGGCCAAAGACCTAGGTTCAAGCCAGGACCATAATCACAATGTGGATGTAGTCTAAAGGTTTTAACATGCTCTGTTTTCTAAAAGTAAAAAACATCATCTAGGAAAAGAGCACAAATATTTTTAAAACTGTTGAAAAAGAGTTACCACCAGATGACTGGAAAAATTACTTAAACTATTTTACAAGAGAACTCAGATCAGTAGTCTCTAAAGTGAAGTGCACAAGGCAATCCACTGGGGTGCATGAAGAAATTGGTTTTGGTACCATTAATAAATAAAATTTTAAAAAATTAAAAATAGTGTATGAAAATAAAAATTTGTTCTCATTTTTTTATTTTCATCTTTTTATTTTCATGTATAGCATACATATTAGTACAATAGTATACATATATAATTTGTAAATAAAAATATATTGGGAGTGCTCACAATTATTTTTTTTTTTGCTGATGAGGTGGTGCAATCAAAAAAGGTGGAGACCACTGCCTTAGATCATTCTTCTACAGAAAGTTAAGAAAATCCTCACTCTAGAAAGCTCACACTTTGACAGGACATGCCAGCAAAAGCAAAGCAATATTTTGTCTTCAGTTTGGGACAAAAAGAGAAAAATCTGCCCTTACCTTTCTGGGTGAACACTTATGAGGCTGGTGCTCTACTAAGTAATTTTCCTCCTAATTCTCATGGTTTTCTCTCCACAACCTCCAAATCAAGAGTGTCTTGCCTTACAATTTAAGGTAGGTATTCTATCACCACCTATATCACCTTCTGATGAGCTGTTAATAGTCACTGCTTTGCAACAGCTGCCCAATGCACATAGCCTAAATGGGCCATCAAGGACTCACCAGCATGACTCTTAGAATTATATTATCCCATTGTGAAATTCCCCGCCCTGGGGCAGGAACTGAACATTCCTACCTGTATATAATCTGGGGCTTGGGACACCATGATGCAACCACTGGACCTCCAGAGAAGGACCAGACCTTTCTACAGGATCACCGCTTTGACAGTATCACATCCATCACTCCAACGGGACTGCTACCACCACCCTGACCAACAGGGTGTCAGGTCATATTCTGACTTTGTTGGTTTAAGCCAATGTTCCTGTAGTACTGCCATTTTTGTAACTGTCCTAATAAATTGTAGTTCTGATTTGGAATCTCTTGCAACATATTTGCGTGGAGTTAATTCCTCCTGCTGGCTTGCCTTCAAACCAGCACAAAGAGGTAATGCTTTAACCATTTAGGTATCATTTTCCACAGTCTTCAACACTGGAAAAGCATCCTCCTCCTTCGTACTCCTCTGCAAATTCCACAGCACCTTCCTTCTTGCTGCATTTCTGCGCATCTCTCCCATCTCCTAAACCCAGTCCTCCATCACGGAACATGAAACCATCTGGCAAGGATTTATTATTGCAGGGGTTTTCTGTAATTTGAAACTGTCATATTTCATCCTCCTTTCCTTCCCAGGTAATTCCACCTCAGCACCTCCAGCATGATTCACTTAGCAAAACACAACCAAATTCCTATTAAAAATCTTTGCAGGTTACTCAAAAGGTGCATCCAATCTCCTTCTAAGGAACATCATAACACAAAAAGCAGATTTGGAGAAGAGATCTTAACAGGATTCATTGGATGTGAACTGAAACTGACACAGTAGCATTTTTTCCCTATACAAATCAGAAAAAATATAACCAAATCCACATGAGAACAGGATCTAAGGATTGCAATTATTACCACTGCCCCTCATGCAGGGGATGTGCTGGTTTTACCCAGGGTAGAGTTAATTTTCTCCCCAGTGGCTGGTATCGGGCTGTGCTTTGGATTTGTACTGAAGACAGGGTTGATAATATAGAGATGCTTTTGTTATTGCTAAGGTTACAGAGTCAAGGCCTTTTCTGCTCCTCGTACGGCCATGCTGGGGAGGGGGCTAGGGGTGTGTGGGAGGTTGGGAGGACACTCAGCTGGGACAGGTGACCCCAACTGACTCAAGGGATATTCCAGACCATATGACATCATGCTCAGCATATAAAGTTTTGCGAAAAAGGGAGGGGACACATTTGGAATGATGGTGTTTTTCTCCCCAAGTCCCCATTTACATGTGATGGAGCCCTGCTTTCCTGAAGGTGGCTGAACACCTGCCTGCCCATGGAAAACAGTGAATTAATTCCTTGTTTTGCTTTGCTTGTGTGTGCAGCTTTTGCTTTTCCTATTAAACTGTCTGTATCTCAACCCACAAGTTTTCAATGTTTTACTCTTCTGATTCTCACCCTGATCCATTTGGTGGGGGAGTGAGCGAGTGGCTGCTTGGGGCTTGGTGCCTGGCTGGTGTTAAACCACGACAGGAAAACCACAAAAGCACTGAATATCCCTATCCCACACACCTGTGCATACACGCATTCAAAACAAAAATCATTAGAAAATACGATTGCAAACTGGTTATCTTTACATTTTATTCCCGCCCATAGGAAAACATCAGAAGAGAAACTCTGCTCTTCAAACAACACGAGTATTTCCTGACCTACAGAAGGCATGCAGGAGAAGGTGCCTAAAGTCAAAACTGAAATATCAGGAATAGACTCAAAATGCAAGTCAGAAAAGGACTGAAAAACAATAAGTGTTGTGATGCAATAGAAATTCCACCAAGCACCTCACTAGGTACCACACACACCAGCTAAGGCATTTATAAGATCTCTACTACACAGGCAGCCTGCAACAGACTAACAGAAAAGATAGCATATACCAATGTAATATACACCAAAATTAAAACAAATAAAACTCAAACAAAACAAACAAAACCCCCAAAACCCAACTGTGCTGGTTTGGCACTAAAGACAACACATGGAAATGATTTTTTCTGAGACGAGCAGCTAGGCTTCCTCTATGTCTGACAAAAACCAATCAGTGATTGGTTTTCAGAACTGACAACCGATTAAACCACTGAAAGAGATGGACACACCTTTGTGAAATCCACATTTTAAAATGAACAAACCCCGGAAAGATCTCTTTCTGGCCTCTCAGAAGGTAACTAGCCTGGCTGGGGCAAGGGCCTGCATGGCCCGTGGGACTGGCTGGGTCCGGGCTGGGGCCGGGCTGAGCAGGCTCTGATAAAGGGTTCGGGAAGCCTGCTAAGCCCTGTTTTTGGCAGGGGCCCCTAATAGAAAGGGGGAGGGTAGGCCCGCTCGGCTGCTAAGATCCTAGTTCCCCCTCGGCACTGTAACAGAGTAAGGCTTTGCTAATCAAACATTGCCAAATTAGGGAACACGTCCAAAAGACCACTTAATCTTGCTTAAGCTAGCAGAAAGATTGTCTCAAATAACCACAAAAATCCTGTATGTGCCCAGTTTGTGTATGCTTGCAAAAGACAGGAAAAGCCAACCGACGGCTAAGACCACGGCCTTCCTCCTCACGACCACCAGGAGCTAGGAGAAGACCCCCCAGCAACTGGCTGTGCAGACGCAGAAAGAACGTGAGAAGATGCCGAAAGGCACGTACATGGAAGAAGATGAAAATAAAAGACGGACTGAAACAGAGTGGGGTGCATGCTGTTGGTGGAGCGGAGACTCCCCAGATGCCCAGCGCTGATTTGCTTGCTGCTGCTTGCTCAATAATTTTTTTTATTTATTCCATCTATTGGAGTTGATCAATTTATTACAGATAGATTTATAACAGGCACGGCCAGGCGGCCCGCGGCTCAGCTAAACATCTAGCCGGCATTACAACCCTTCCCTGATGCTAGTCCGCAGGGCCCCCGCGAGAGTAGCTCCGGGCAGGGACTGCACTCTTGTGCCCCCCCGGCCTGGCAGGGGCCAACCCGAGCCTGCCTGTTATGAATAAATCCTTCAGAGAAAGTTTTACCCTGCTCCTGGCTTGCGTGGTGCGGCTGCCCTGCCCCCGCTCCTGCCCGCGCAGCATGGCTGCCCCGCTCTTGCTTGCGCGGGGCAGCTGCCCTGCCCTTGCTCCTGTTTGCGTGGGGTGGCTGCCCCCAATCCCGATCCCCTTCCTGTCCCTAATGCAAATCCTGACCCCACTCCCGTTCCCGCGGGAGGAGGGGGTGTGCTGCCCATGGCTCCGGCCCTGCGCTGGGGTCCCGGGCAGGCCAAGTGGTATCACGGGAACATTCCCCAGAGAAAGTTCTACAGCGGTTAAAGTTGTGTGTTTTTATAAATGTTTCCAGTTGTCTGTAATGTTAATTGTTAATGTTAAGTTCTTGGCCTCACCCTGTTTTCGGCCCCAATTGTCCTTTCCCTCCCGTCGGGTTAATGCCCTCAGTGCCTCCCCAAAATGGCGCCTGTGACAGAGGAGGAGGAGTGACATGCAAATGAAAGACGTAGAGACTGCTGGGACACCATTCAGAGCTGAAACCCCTAAAAAAACGAGCACAAATAATATCTAAGACTGAGAATAGTGTTCCACAGCTGGGGAAAAAAATAACGGAGAAGGCAAAGTCACCATCCAGAGCTGCACCGTGACCTATAGCATCCCACCATGAGGACCTCCCCTTGCAATAACAAGCCACAGCAGTCTTTCTAGGAACCGTGAGGACGAAAGACCCAGCTCTGCCTGTAAAGACAGAACTGAACGACTTCTCCTCGGTGTCGCCTTTCGAAAGCAGCAGCGGTGTGCGCAGCCGTTCGGGTCCCCCACCCAGAGCTGATCTCTAATAAAGGCCTTATAAAGGAGCTGGTCTCCCGGCCCATTTATTTCACTTGGGGGCTCGTCTGGGATTGGCCACACCCAAAGAGGACCAAGGATGGGGCTGCAGCCCGCCCTACTGGGCCTCCGGGGGACAGCTGGCCAAGCCGGACCTGAGAGGACAGCTTGGGACCTGCGACACGGAGGAGCATTGGGATTGGTAAGAGACCAGTGGCGGGTTCAGGAGGCGAGCGAGTGTTGTGTGAGTGAGATGGGGGGCCGGCAGCTCGGATCCCCTGAAGCGAGTATGGACCCCTTACTACTGCGGTTTCGGACTCCTGCAAGGGGGCCGGCCAGGAACAGGGGGAAGTGAGAGAGGTCTAGCAAGACCTGGTAAGTGTTTGAGGCATCTCCTGGGGGTATAGTGAGCCCCTCCCTTGGGCGTGCAAGGGAAAAGCTAAGTGTGAGTGGCACGCACCAAGTAGCTTAGGTGGCTCCGGGCGTGCGGAGACCTGGGCTGGGTGTGAGTCGCACGCAGGGGGTGTAGGGAGGGGCAGCCGGCGCCCCGTTGGGACCAAAACCCAGGGACGAGGGTATAGAGAGGCGCAACCGGGGCCCCGTTGGGACCTAACCCAATTCCCACCAGTGAGAAAGGGAAGCGTAGAGGGAGGGGGCGAACGGGGCCCCGCTAGAGACCAGCTCTGTCCCTGTTTTTTTTTTAGGAGGAGGGGAGGAGTAGAGGGAGGGGGTGGACCCCGTTAGAGACTGGCTCCGACTCTGTTTTGCAGTAGGTAGGGAAAGAGTAGAGGGAGGGGGTGGACCCCGTTGGAGACCGGCTCTTTCCTTTACCAGTTTTATTGCCCGTCAGTAATTTTCCTTTTGAGTAGGGGCACCTTATAACTTACTGTAAAAAGTAATTTAAACTATAATTTAAGAAGGGCCAAATACATTTCAGTTGTTTAGGAGTTGTGTTGCCTGTCAGTAATTTTCCATTTGGGTAGAGGCACCTTAAATTTTTGTTCAAGGCCTAGTCTAAACAGTGACAATGGGAAAGTGTATGAGTAAGAAAAGAAGAACCGAGAAAAAAAAGCAAAATGATGAAAAATATCCCTCCTGATAGCCCTCTGGCGCAGATGCTAGATCAATGGGACACCCGGGAGGTCACAAAAAGCCTAGATAAGATCAAAATTATATACTATTGCATAAAAATATGGCCTAAGTTAGAGTTACAGGGGGAGTGGCCTTGGTATGGAACTCGAGATCCATGGATGTGTTCACAATTAGATCAATATCTGAGAACCCGGGAATGTCCAGATATAGAACAACTTACTTATGCAGCCTGTTGGCAAAGAAATGCCACAGGCGATGAAGCTGTAAAAATATGTAAGCTGCAAGAACAAAAAGATCAAAAAGAAAAGGAGGAGAAAGTTAAGAACACATGGGATCCTTTTGACCACTTGCCTTCTCCCCCTCCTGTTTACCAAGCAGCACCCCAAGTACCCCAAGTCCCTCTATCTGGTCCCCTACCTCCGCCCTTAGTGCCTGTAGTTCCTTATCCATCTTCTGTTGAGCCCCCTGTTCCCCTCCTTCCCAAACTATCTGATGTCCTTTCCTCACCACCTCCTCCTGGTACTCCTGCCCTAAACTCCCCACTAATTCTCTCCACTATAGTATCCCCCTCTACAAGCTCAGTTCCTGCTCCTTCACCAATGGTCATTCCCTCACCTCCTTCCAATTGGAAGTTGAGTCTGTCTCCATCAGATAGCAGCTCATCTTCCAATAGCCAACAAATGCCTACTCCCTTGCAGGATAGGAATTCAACAGAAGGGCCCTATTGTAATAACAAATCTAGGGCTTCAAAAGCAGAAAGGCTGTTTCCCCTCAGGGAGGTTCCTATGGGAGGGATGGTTGGAGGAGTTGGCTTTGTAAATGCCCCGCTGACTGCATCTGAGGTTCGGGGATTTAAGAAGGAAATAAGAAATTTGGTAAAAGACCCAGTGGGCATATTCAACCAAGTTGACCAGTTCCTGGGTTCTAATATTTACACTTGGGGAGAAATTAATTCCATCAGTAACATATTGTTTAGCCCAGAGGAGAAAGTACGAATTCTCCAGTATGTGGATGATCTATTAATATTGGTTGAGGAACAGAGCCAGGTCAGAGTAACCAGTATTAGACTCCTAAACTTCTTAGGGGCAAAGGGCCTAAAGCTGTCCTGAGGCAAATTACAAATTTTTGAATCAGAAGTCACCTACCTCAGCCACATTATTGGAAAAAAGTATAAGAAATTAAGCCCAGAAAGAATCTCCAGCATCCTACCTATACTACCACCTAAAACTAAAAAGGATATAAAGAAACTCTTGGGCCTTTTTGGGTACTGCAAACTGTGGCTAAATAAGTATTCCCAAAGTGTCAAGTTTCTCCATGATAAGTTAGTAGATCCTGAATCTGTAAATTGGACAGTTGAAGATGAGGAACAGTTAAAGGATCTAAAGGAAAAGTTATCTTCAGCACCTGTTCTAAGCTTGCCCAATCTCAAAAAAGAATTTGATTTATTTACTAATACAGAAGGAGGAATTGCCTATGGGGTGTTAACCCAAGATTGGGGGGGTTGTCAAAAGCCAATAGCATACCTCTCAAAGCTATTAGACCCGGTGGCTAAAGGTTGGCCCACATGTCTTCAGGCAATTGCTGCTGCAGCTATTTTAATAGAAGATACTAAAAAATTAACTCTACAAGGAAAAATCAGAGTCCATACACCACACGACATTAAAACAATCTTAAGTCAAGGAGCTCAGCAGTGGTTGACAGATGCGAGAATATTAAAATATGAAATAATACTAATGAATACTGACACTCTAGAATTGGTCACCTTCAAAAGTATAAATCCAGCCCAGTTCCTCTCTGGAGAACCTTTACAGGAGTTAGAACATAACTGTTTAGAACTTATAAATTTGCAAACTAAAGTAAGGGAAGACCTAGAGAGTACACCGCTGCTGTATGGGAAGGTATCCTTTATTGATGGGTCCTCTAGAGTAATAGATGGAAAGAGGGCCTCGGGATATGCTGTTGTCACAGTAACAGAAAGCAAAAACATGGAAACCTTAGAGAAAGGAAAATTGCCTTCTGACAGGACTGCTCAATGTTGTGAGATCTATGCCCTAAAAAGAGGATTAGATTTGCTAGAAGGAGAACAAGGAACTATTTATACTGACTCGAGATACGCGTTTGGGATAGTCCACACGTTTGGAAAAATCTGGGAAGAGCGTGGGTATTTAAACTCAAAGGGAAAAGATTTGGCACATAAAGAATTAATAAAGTCAGTATTAGAATCCCTACTTAAACCAGCAGAAATAACAGTAGTTCATATATGAGGACACCAAAAGGGAGATACCTTTGAAGGAAGAGGTAATCAATTGGCTGATCAAATGGCTAAGGAAGCCACCTTAAGTTTGGGGAAGCCTGTGAAAATTCTTAAATTAGATGAAGCACCAAGAGAAACAGAAAAGAAGGAGCCCACATTCAGTGAAAAGGAGTTAAAAGTGATAAAAGAATTAAAAATGCATCAAGGGAACCAAGGGGAATGGTTAATGCCTGATGGGCGCAGGTTTTTAAATAAAGCCCTAGCTGGGAAAATGCTATTGGAAATACACGAATTAACCCATTGGGAAATTCAGGGGCTATGTGACCACTTTCTCAGGGAAAATATCTGTATTGGAATATATGATTTAGCAAAGGCAATAACAAAAAGATGCCTAATTTGTCAAAAAGTAAATCAGAAAGTAATGAGAAAGACCGAACCTGGGGGAAGAGAGCTAGCCGTAAGGCGGTTCCAAAATATCCAAATAGACTTCATTGAAATGCCCCCAGTTCAAAAGTACAAACATTTATTAGTCGTGGTAGATCACCTCACCCATTGGGTAGAAGCTTTCCCAACAGTGAAAGAAACAGCAGATGTGGTCATAAAAATAATCCTAGAACAAATTATTCCCTGGTATGGCTTAGTTAACAACATTGATTCTGATAGAGGCCCACAATTAACCTCCTAAATTCTACACAGGGTCATTGAGGCACTGGGGATGAAATGGAGGCTACATACTCCATGGCACCCCCAGAGCTCTGGAAGAGTAGAAAGAATGAACAAAACTTTGAAGAATGTGTTAACTAAATTAATTGAAGAAACGCAAATGAGTTGGCTCAGTTGTTTACCCCTTGCCCTTTTATGTATCTGGACAAGACCTCGTTCTGACATGGGGGTTTCCCCTTATGAAATGATGTTTAGGCTCCCCTTTCTAATAACTCCCTTTAGCTCAGGGGATTATTTAGAAGGGGAAGCTGCCACCCAAGAATATTTAAAAGCCATTGGGAAAACATTAGAGGGTCTCAGAAAAAAAGGATATCTTCCTCAGACCTCTCCCCTCGACACAGATGCTCACCAGATTAGCCCAGGGGATTGGGTTCTTATTAAATCTTGGAACAACACTCCCTTAACTCCTAAATTTGAAGGTCGCTTCCAGGTACTACTGACTACACACACTGCGATGCGGACTCAGGAACGAGGCTGGACACACATCTCCCGGATTAAGGGACCAATTTCACCTCCCAGCAGTGAACTAGATCCGGTAACACCACCGCCAGATGCTTCTAAATGGACTGCTATCCAAGACCCCAAAAACCTCAGAATCACTTTAAAAAGGAAACCAAAAGACAGTTAAGGATGCCTATGAAAAAACTAACTGAATAGTTTCTTTATATGAAAGTTCGTGCGCAAGTGTTATGTTCCTACTTGGTTTGATATTTGTTGCTGTTGTTTTGGTGGTTTAAAGTTAAAAATCACAAAAGTTAGCTAAGTTGAGTATAATTGTTGAATATTGTATAAATTGTTACTCCCCCTAAAGTATACTCCTGGAATTCAATCCCATAATACTAAATGCCTGGAAACAAGACTCCCTTTCCCTTTTCGAAAACCCTGTTATCTCTTAGGATTTTTACTGGCTCTTAAAGTCACAAGTTTATTGGTTCTTTTCTTACTTAGAATTTTAAGATAATTGGTTAGTTTGTAAGTTGTAGTTCTTATTGGTGGAAAATTCAATCCCTTGAAAACCTATATAAACTCTTCGTTATCTGATGTAATTAGACCGTTGTTAGCATTTTCCCTTCGGAGACAATAAAGCTATCTTCGGAATCTGTGCTGCACGGTCTCAGCCTTTCGATACTTCGCTAGTGAGTAGCTGTGGGTTTAACAGCCAGAGTTCAGAAATATTTGGACTCAGGGCTGCAGAACCCGAAGTTGGAAAGCCTCCAACTTTAAAAACAGCTACATTTGGTGCTCCGAACGGTTCTTGGCACCTTCTCAGGATCCGGTGAGCAGTTTCCCTCTTCTGCCTTCGAAGCGCTGAACCGTCTGGTGGTGTAAAGTCTTTGTTTTATAAAGACCTGCACCAAAACCAGCACTGTCCAACACCCCCGGAGACCGGCCCGGGACTGGGCCTCGCTAGAAAGCCGTCAGCAACTCGACCTTTCAGCTAACACTGGGTGAGCACTTAGCCTTTCAAAGCGCACGTTTTCTTTATAAGGTCAAAAAGCTGTTTTGAGGTTTTTTTTGGGTTTTTTTTCATTTTTTTTTGCTGACGAACCACGGAGTTCCGTGGGTGGTTTGCTCACCAAACCCTCTTTAACACCCACGGAGAAAGGTTTTTATTCCCAAATTTTCCTTGTCTTATCTACTAATAATTTTAAGTTTTAAAAAAATTCCTTTTCTAAGTCTACCTTAAAATCCTTTGTTAAATTTATATTTCTTCATTTTCCTGATACTAATTCTCATTCTGTGGCGTCAGCAGACTTTTGGGATGCCTTGGGAACCCACATTTATTCCTTACAAACGCAAGAACAGTTTCATGCAACGCGATTTATGCCTTTATTTCACCAAATTATAAAAGCCCGCCGTTTAGCCACCCCTCCCTCCCCTCATCCTTTCCCCAAACTGCCGTTAACCCTGTCCCCTGATCCTGGCAGAGCCGCAAACCACCCCCCTCACTTTCCCCACTGCAGCGCGTGAAACCCACGCGCCAGGGTTCCCCGCCACTGCCTCTGAGACGCGCGCAGGTCCATACGCCCCTCCTCTCCCGCGCCGGCCCCTCCCATGTCCCTGTGCGCCGACAGCACGGCGGCTGGCCCCCAGCCTCCGTTTCCCCTTGGAGCGCCGTCCCATTCCACTGCGCGAGTGCCACCAATTCCCCCACGCGTACAGCCGCGCGGGACTGAAGTGTGGGAGCCGCGGAGCGCCCCTCCCCCCGCCATCCCCGCAGCTGCCCTGGAGCGCGCCCCTGCCACCGCCTCAGCCGAACGAGATCCCCCCAGCGCTCCCGGATCCCCTTGACGCCACGTGGGCGCCACCGCCGCCTCCCCCACCCAGCATGGTGCAGCCGCTGCCGCCATTACTCCCTAACCAGGAGCCGCAGCCTCCCCCCGTGTCCCTGCCAGCACAGGCGCCGCCATTGTCAGCCCTCGCGCATTGCCCCTTGACTTCACATACCATGCTAAGCGTCTCTCTCCTCCCCCAATCCCTTTTCCACAGCAGTCCCTTTGTTCCAACCCCAGCCTTACCTCCCCTTCATTTCACCTTTACCCGCACCCTACAGCTCACCCCACTCCCCGCATACAGTTCCCTCCAAAGCCTCTGGTAATCTCTCACTCCTTACGGTCGCCACGGAAACCACATTCCACCAGCATTCTAGCTTCCCCACCCCCCACTACCCACCCCCATCCCCCGCCCGCTTCCCTCACCCCTGCCATGCCTCCATTTCTAATGCACTGCTGCCACCGTGTGGCGAAACCGTGTAATGCACCCAGCCGAGCCATCCCCAAACCTCACCGCCCTCCCCACCCCCTGCCCCCCTCTTCCAGCCGTGCGCTTCCCTGTCTGCCTCCGCACCCCTCACCCACACCCTCCCTTCTCATTCTAAAAAACACAGCAGATGACGAAGGTACTCTACGTCTTCTGATGACACATTCTTATAATTCAGAAAATAAACAAGACCCCTGGAACAATGTTAAGCTATTAGCCACACAAAGTGGTGATTGGCAAATAGCTCAAAGAATTTCTGCCTTTCCTGTAACATATAAAGCAGGCCGCAGAGGAGGTGCCACAAATAATGCTCAATGGGAAGCCTTTTATTCAAAACAATTAACTGAATTATCTAAAATTGCTAAAGAAAATGGGAGAAGTACCCAAATTTAAAAAAAATTTTTAGAGGCAATTTTTTCAGCATATGTGTTGGTACCACATGATCTAAAAAATTTAGCACAATGCCTTTTATCGCCTGCTGAATATATGTTATTTGAAAGACATTGGAAGAAAAACCAGAAAACATTATCTGATAATTATGCAAGAGATGCAAATCGCCCAAATTTCACCGTAGAACAATTGGCTGGAGAAGGCAATTTTTCAAGGCCTTCAGACCAAGCAAACACCTTGCCCAGAGACACATTGCAAGACATAGCCAATGCAGCAAAAACATCCATACTCCTCACACCTGATGACTCCACCCCTACCATGCATTTTTCCAATATCAAACAAAAAAGAAATGAAACTCTTATTAAATTTGTAGACAGGCTGAAAGATGCTCTGGAAAAACAAATATAGAGCGCAGAGGCACGAAAAGAACTGTTATGCAAACTTGCTATGAGCAATGCAATTGAACAGTGTAAAACCATTTTAAAGTCCTTGCCTCTCGACACAGAGCCCACCATTGAACAAATAGTAAAAGCCTGCACACGCCACATGTGCACTGAAAACACAGTAGTCCAGGCAGTGGCCAAAGGCATTGCTGAAGGAGTCACAGGAGCCTTTGCAGCAGTGACATCCAAAGAAAATGCCGGATGCTTCTACTGTGGGGAACTTGGACATTTTGTAAAAAATTGCCCAGAAAAGCCACAAATTCAACACCTCCCCAGCCATCATCATCAGCCCCAAAAACAGCAAAAGCACCTGCAGAATCCAAAAAACTGCCAGTGCAGCGCAGGAATGGCACCGCGCCAGAACAACAAATCAAAAGCCATCTCCCGCACTGTCCCCCCTATGAAAATCAGTCAAATTCCGGAACGTATCAAGATGGTCCAACACACGCCCAGATTTCGGTGGGAGCCCAACGCGAGCTGGTAAATTCCTTGCCTTACAACTTCACAAACAGCAATTTTTACTGTGTTCCTACAGGAAAACGCGGACCACCAGGTGGCCCTTGGGACATTCTTATTTTTGGTGATACTATACACAGCCCAAAGCAAATTTTTGTTTTGCCAGAAATTCAGACTGTTCAATCTGGACAAGAAATCTTTGTCCAGCTTCGCTGCACAGACACGCCTTTTTTTTTTCCACAGGGCACACCAATTGCGCAAGCCTTCCTGCTTCCGAAAAACTACAACGAACAGATCCCTCTCAACCCTACTGTGCTGTGGGTGCAAATCATGGGATCCCAAGAACCCATCATTGAATGCAACATCCTCTGCAAAGGTGAGAGAATCCTCAGACGAGGAATGATAGACACCAGAGCTGATGTCACCATCATTGCCTGCTCAGAATGGCCATCCAACTGGGACCTGCAACCGGTAGCTGGCATGATTTCTGTAATTGGTGGCGTCACTGTGTCCATGCAAAGCACAAACAACGTGGTCATCTAAGGGCCTGAAAGCAAGTTGGCAACTGTCTGCCCGTTCGTAGTCAGAGCCCTCATCACCCTGTGGGGCAGGGATGTTCTATCCCAATGGGGAGTGTCCCTTCGAGTCCAATGCCGAGATTTCTGATTGGGGCCACTGAAGAGCGCGCTCTCCCACCGGCCCCAAAGCTCACATGGAAAAGTGACAACCCCCAGTGGGTTGAGCAGTGGTCCCTGTCAAAAGTCAAACTGCACGCACTGCATGCCTGGGTAGAAAAGCAACTTGCCAAAGGCCACATCACTGAAACCACAAGCCCCTGGAACACTCCTGTCTTCATCCTGCAAAAACCTGGAACAAACAGATGGAGGCTTCTACAAGACCTTTGCAAAATTAATGACGTCATTGAAAATATGGGACCCCTTCAGCCTGGCATGCCTTCTCCATCAATGCTGCCTCGAAACTGGACACTTGCTGTCATTGACATCAAAGACTGCTTTTTCAGCATCACACTGCACCCTGAAGACGCCCCACGTTTTGCTTTCTTGGTTCCCTCTCTCAACAAAGAAGCTCCCCTCAAAAGGTAACACTGGCTTTTCCTTCCTCAAAGACTCAAAAACTCTCCCACCATATGCCAATGGTATGTGGCTCACAGTCTTTCCCCTGTTCGAGGCTCATTTCCAGATGCCATAATTTATCACTACATGGATGATATTTTAGTTTGTGCCTCAGAAAAGACTTACTTTGACAAAGCAGTAAAAGCAACCATTGAAACCATGGAAAAAGCCAGATTTGAAATCCGTGAAGACAAAGTACAGTACACCAGCCCGTGGAATTACCTTAGACTGCAAATTGGAGAAAGAACCATCGTACCCCAGCAGCTTCACATCAAAGACAATCCAAAAACCCTAAGAGACTTGCACAGCCTGTGTGGATCCATCAACTGGGTGCGCCTTCTTCTGGGAATCCCAACAAAACAACTCGCTCCCCTGTTCAACCTTCTTCGTGGAAAAGAAGACCTGAACTCTTCATGCACCATCATGCCAGAAGCTCAACAGGTCATTGTCAAAGTCCAAGAAGCCCTTTCCTCATGCCAAGCTCATCGGTTTGAACCTGATTTGCCTTTCCAATCTGCCGTCCTGGAAAAAGCCCCTCACTTTCATGGACTGATTTTCCAATGGGACTCCAAACTCTCAAACCCTTTGCTGATCCTTGAACGGGTCTTCACAAGTAATCAACCCACAAAAACAATCACCACATTTCAAGAAATCATAGCACTTCTCATAAAAAAAGCCAGAACTCGTCTCCGCTCCCTGGCAGGGTGTGAGTTCACATGCATATACCTGCCACTGACCACTGGAAATCTGGAGCATTTGCTTCAAACCAATGAAAACCTCCAAATTGCTCTAGATAGCTATACTAGCCAAATTTCAAATCAATTACCCCAGCATAAGCTTTTTAATAAAGATGCAATTTTTCATTTAATCCCAAAATTAGTCCAAAGCAGAACCCCCCTCAAAGCTCTAACTGTTTTCACAGACGACTCAGGCTCCTCTCACAAGTCAGGTATGACTTGGAAAAACCCCAAAACCAAAAATTGGGAATCAGATATTCAAATAGTGGAGGGATCTCCACAAATTGCAGATCTAGCAGCCGTTGTTAGAGCCTTTGAAAAATTCAAAGACAAACCCTTCAATTTGGTCACAGACTCAGCCTATGTAGCCGGTATAGCTATGCAGGCAGAACACGCCTTTCTAAAAGATGTTCCCAATCCAAAACTGCACCAACTAATTTCTACATTAACATACTTAATTTCTCACAGAAAAGAGCCCTACCACATTGTTCTTGTAAGGTCACACACTGATCTCCCAGGTTTTATTAAGACAGGAAACAGAAGAGCAGATGCTCTAGCCATGCCCATAGAAACTGCAAATGTCCCTGACATCTTTGCTCAGGCAAAGCTGTTACATGCATTTTTTCATCAAAATGTGCCCGCTCTCATGCGAATGTTAAAACTTGCAAAAGATCAGGCAACAGCCATTGTAGCAATGTGCTCAAGCTGCCAAACTTACCAAATACCCTCTACGGGTACAGGACTCAATCCCAGAGGCCTGAACAGCTGCCAGCTGTGGCAGACTGACATGACTCACTTCCAATCTTTTGGGAAGTCCAAATACGTGCACGTGTCAGTTGACACGTTCTCTGGAGCAGTTTTTGCATCAGCACATACAGGAGAAAAGGCCACTCACGCTATCAAGCATTTTCTCCCAGCTTTTGCCACTTTGGGAGTTCCACAAAAAATTAAAACTGACAATGGTCCCGCTTATAAATCTCGAGATTTGAAAAAGTTCCTCAGTGAATGGGGAATTGAACACACCACTGGCATTGCTGGAAACCCCACAGGACAATCCATCATAGAAAGAACTCATCAAACCCTCAAAAGAGTTTTCAACCAGCAACAAACAAACACAAAAATTCTATCTCCAGTTGAAAGACTTTGCAAAGCTCTCTATGTTATCAATTTCCTAAATTGCACAGCTTCAGAACCTGATCCCCCCATCCTTTGTCATTTTTCAAACTCCACCCAAGCCAAACTCACTGAAAAACCACCAGTGCTGGTAAAAGACCCAGAAACACACCAAATTTCTGGGCCCTTTCAATTGATCACCTGGGGAAGGGGATACGCTTGCGTATCTCTGCCATCTGGGCCAAGATGGTACCCAGGAAAAAACATATAACCATATCTGGGCACAGCAAAACCTATCCCTTCAAGCACCAGCAAAAATCCTCCTGAATCCAACACAAAACCTCCTCAGAACCAAACCAGCTCTGCATGGAGACGCAGGCGTCGCAGAGCACTCACATACCAAAGGAAAAATCGTCCTGTCACTCGACCGGAGACTAAACAAAAAACCAAGCAGCCTTTAGCTGCCTCAAAGAAGCCTTAAGCTGAAATTGTTTTTTCTTCTGTAGTTTTAGTTTAAAAAATTATTAACCTCTGTTAAGAATTTTTCTAGTTTTTATTATTACTTTTGTTAAAACCCTCAACCCTATACCCAATTTTTTGTGTTTAGTGTTAAGAAAAAAGGGGGGGGGAAGGGAAAGGACAAAAATCCTCTCCCTCCTCTCCTCAAAATAATGAATTTTGCTTGTATTTCCTATCAGAAGCCTCATCCTTGTTCAAAGATGAAAATTATCTTTGTTGATGATGTTTTCACTGCTGCCTGGATGTTCTTCAACATACCTCATGTGGGCTGGATGAGCCCACAACCCAACCACAATGTTTGGGTGACTTTAGCAAAGACATTAAAACAAGATAACTTGTGTTTATCCCTAGGCAGCCTTGACAATCCACTTTCCACATGTTTAGTGGGAATCCCATTCACAGCAGATGAATGGCCCGTTCAAAACTCAGTACTCCTTCGCACCACAGGTAAGAGGCCCAACCCCGTGGACACTTGAGATGATTGGACAAAAATTTTGCCAAATGCCCTTGAGGAACCCCAAGAATTAGATTTGCTGAGGTCCTCCAAAGCAACATACTGTGTCAAATTTTACATTAAAGGCCCAAAGCAAAACATACATGAATTGGATTTGCACAAAAACACATACAGAAAAGACATATCACCCATCAATAAAGCATACAACTATCCAAATTGGTGTAATTACACTGCTCCCACAATTTCAGAGTTCTCCCTTCATCCCAAGAAACTGCCCAAGGGAATGTTTCTCATCTGTGGTGATCGAGTTTGGGCTGGAATCCCCTCTCGTCTTCAAGGGGGACCTTGTAGCCTTGGCAAGCTTTCTACCCTCACCCCCAACATTACCTTATTACACAACTGGAAAAAAGAAATTCAAAATGTGAAAAAAGATCCTACACTGAATTTGACGAAAATTGTGACCCCAGAATATACATTTGGAACAGACCCAAAAGATTTGCTGCCTCCCTGTTTTTACCATGGGTATCAGCAGCAAAGGCCCTTGGTGGCATTAACCATTTAGGGTGCTGGCTTAGTAAGCAGGCCAACGCTACATCTGCTGCTCTGAGTGACCTTTTGAAAGATGAAGAAACCATAAG
This sequence comes from Luscinia megarhynchos, assembly GCA_034336665.1. Classification (NCBI taxonomy): domain Eukaryota; kingdom Metazoa; phylum Chordata; class Aves; order Passeriformes; family Muscicapidae; genus Luscinia; species Luscinia megarhynchos. The sequence continues at coordinate 851,820 of JAPFBE010000036.1, forward strand.
ACATGCAACTCTGCAAAATCGAGCAGCAATTGACTTTCTGTTCTCTCTCACGGACACGACTGTGAAGACTTTGAAGGAATGTGCTGCTTCAACCTGTCTTCCCGCTCCACATCCATTCAAGAAAACATCCAAAAGCTGAAAAACCTCGTGAAAGACCTCAAAACCGAAACCACTCCAGACTGGGTCAACAACCTTTTTAGCCAATGGGGACTGACAGGATGGGCTTCATACTTGGTGAAAGGAATTGTGTGGACTTTTATTGTTATTCTTGTTGTGCTAGCTATGTTCTCATGTTTAGTCCAATGTTTTAAGAAAACTGTTAAAGACGCTCTCTTTGTAAATACAGAGAGAGGAATTGTAGAAAATGTTACTCCCCCTAAAGTATACCCCTGGAATTCTATCCCATAATACTAAATGCCTGGAAACAAGACTCCCTTTCCCTTTTCGAAAACCCTGTTATCTCTTAGGATTTTTACTCGCTCTTAAAGTCACAAGTTTATTGGTTCTTTTCTTACTTAGAATTTTAAGATAATTGGTTAGTTTGTAAGTTGTAGTTCTTATTGGTGGAAAATTCAATCCCTTGAAAACCTATATAAACTCTTCGTTATCTGATGTAATTAGACCGTTGTTAGCATTTTCCCTTCGGAGACAATAAAGCTATCTTCGGAATCTGTGCTGCACGGTCTCAGCCTTTCGATACTTCGCTAGTGAGTAGCTGTGGGTTTAACAGCCAGAGTTCAGAAATATTTGGACTCAGGGCTGCAGAACCCGAAGTTGGAAGGCCTCCAACTTTAAAAACAGCTACAGAATGTCTCCCTTGATAATTGACCAAAGTTTTAGAAGGTTTATATATATATATTCTTCTCCAATTTCTAAGGCACTACTTAGTCCTCTATTAAATTTAGCTCTCAAATCAGGTTCCAGTCCTAGCATAAGAACAATTCTCCTACAGAGTATTTTGTAAGAGCCACTAAATTAACAGAACTAGGGGGAAAACGAAGTGACTCTGGGAAGCTGCTATCTACCCTAAAGGAATCTCCCATTCCCAAGAGGCAAGACCGGGTGAGATCAAAAATGGTTCATACCAGACTCTTGGAAAGGCTGATGTTGGCCATGCTTATAAATAACTTTGTAGAGGATGAAGAAACTGCGTGCACTAAGTGTTACCATCCTCTCTATGATGGAGAAAGCCTTGGGTCTCTAATGAGAGTTCATACCAATATAAACCCCAGTTGTTTTAATCATTCTCAAATAACCACCTGTAAAGAAGGTGGGAAAGTTTATTGGATTGCAAGAAACACAGCCTCATTTCGGCAGCGTTTACTTGGAGAGTGCCCTATAGGAGAAACTTGGTTTTGTTTTGAGCATGAGGCAAGTTGAGGGGAACTAACTGACCTGATAAAGGAAAGGCAATTGGCTGTGGCAACTAAAAAAAAAAATAAGCTAGAGATACCTGTGGGAAAGAATCTATTCATAGATTTAGTTGAAAGAATTAGTAAAGAATTAAATATAACCAATTGTTGGGTTTGTGGGAATCCCCAAATGTTGGAAATTTGGTATTGGGAAAGAATTAGTTATGACCCCTGGAAATATTAAAATGGAAACAAACAGGGCAAACACTTCAAATACGAGAACAAAGAAGAAAACAGGAACAGTGGAACTTAAAATCTAAGGTAATCGGAGAAGAATGTATTAAAAGAACAGGGAACAAATATACAACTTTTGTAGGGAAAATGGCCTGAAAAAGGTACTTAATAATAAAAAGTTCAGGTACAAAGTGGATACCCCTAGAACCTAAAGGAGAGAGGATGGATTTATCATGAAGGGTATAACCTACATGAATGTGCTGAGAAAAAAATAAACCCCTTCTGGGGAATAAAAGAACTATCAAAATATTGGGAGTGTCCTACAGAAACAAATGAGACATTTTGGGAAGCCCCCAGACATTTATTTTGGATATGTGGGGACACAGCATACACTAATCTTCCTGGAGATTGGACAGGGAGCTGCACCATAGGAATTATTAAGCCTGCCTTTTTCCTACTCTCAAAAGAGTTAGGATCAAAGTTAAGAGTTCCCCTATACGATGATTTGAAAAGAGGCATTATTGACATGGGAAGTAGCCAGAAGTGGAAAGGGGAAGTCTGGACCCCAGAGAGAATAATCGAGGTCTATGGACCAGCAACCTGGGCACAAGATGGATCCTGGGGATATCGTACCCCAATCTATATGTTAAATAGGATCATCCGACTCCAAGCAGTATTGGAAGTTATATCAAATCAAACAGTCCTTGCTCTAGATCACATCACTGACCAGTTAACCCAAACCAGATCTGTAGTCTACCAAATCCGGCTTGCGATAGATTCCCTATTAGAAGACGAGGGTGGGATCTGTGGAAAATTTAATTCATCAGAATGTTGTTTAGAAATAGATGACAAAAGTGAAGTAATAAAAAATATTTTGAAGGAAATACGTAAAGTAGCATATGTAGGTACCCAGGAATGGACTCCTCTAGTAGACACCAGCTGGTGGGATGACTTCTGGTCCTTTAAGAAACAATGGTGGAAAAAGCAGCCTTTCTTGTTGTAAGTGCAATTATAAGCTTTTTATTCTTACCATGCTTATTCCCTTGTCTAATCAAAATAATAACCTCCATGATACAAGCAAGCAACCCTGAAATAGCTGATCAGAAAAAAACCAAAATGATGATGATGGAAAGCCAGGGGCAAGAGCATAAGTTTGCAAAAGAAATTTATAGCCAATACCAAAAATTAAGAAAGCTTTATTCCCAAGAAACTGAAACTTCAAATTGATGTGGGCCAAGCCCGATCAAAAAGAAAGAGGGGGGACTGTTATGAATAAATCCTTCAGAGAAAGTTTTACCCTGCTCCTGGCTTGCGTGGGGCAGCTCCCTGCCCCCGCTCCTGTCCGCGCAAGACGGCTCCCCCGCTCCTGTTTGCGCGGGGTGGCTGCCCCCAGTCCTGATCCCTTTCCTGTCCCTAATGCAAATCCTGACCCCACTCCCATTCCCGCGGGGGCGGGGGGGAGATGCTGCCCGTGGCTCCGGCCCTGCGCTGGGGTCCCGGGCAGGCCAAGTGGTATCACGGGGACATTCCCCAGAGAAAGTTCTACAGCGGTTAAAGTTGTGTGTTTTTATAAATGTTTCCAGTTGTCTGTAATGTTAATTGTTAATGTTAAGTTATTGGCCTCACCCTGTTTTCGGCCCCAATTGTCCCTTTCCCTCCCGTCGGGTTAATGCCCTCAGTGCCTCCCCAAAATGGCGCCTATGACAGAGGAGGAGGAGTGACATGCAAATGAAAGACGTAGAGAATGTTGGGACACCATTCAGAGCTGAAACCCCTAAAAAAACGAGCCCAAATAATATCTAAGACTGAGAATAGTGTTCCACAGCTGGGGAAAAAAATAACGAAGGCAAAGTCACCATTCGGAGCTGCACTGTGACCTGAATAGCATCCTACCATCAGGACCTCCGCTTGCAATAATGAGCCACAGCAGTTTTCTAGGGACCCATGAGGACGAAAGACCCAGCTCTGCCTGTGAAGACAGAACTGAACAACTTCTCCTCCTCGGTGTCGCCTTTCGGGAGCAGCAGCGGTGTGCGCAGCCGTTCGGGTCCCCCACCCAGAGCTGATCTCTAATAAAGGCCTTATAAAGGAGCTGGTCTCCTGGCCCATTTATTTCACTGCCCACTGTGGCCCCTGTGGCTGCGGTTCGGGGGGGGGCGCTGAGCCATGCTTCCCCACCCCGAAATGGAATGAAGCCAAGCAACACAGTACTGTTTGTGGCTGGGCCCCTGCTAAGATCCTAGTCCAGCCCAGCGTGGCTGTTGAAAAGACTCTATATCGTAAAATAGCTCCTGGCCACGGCCTGGAAGAGATCACATGACCATCTGCAGGCCCAGGCAAGATATTAACTCTTTCACTGCCCAGAATGAGACTTGCAGACACGTTGTTCTATCTCCTGAGTGAAAGAAAAGAACCGAAATGAAGATACTCACAGAAACAGCATGAAAACACCGAGGTCAGACAAAAGGAAGTGTCAGGTCCCAGATGGAAGGGATTGATGGAGATGTGTCACTTTGGGACTGAAATTTCTTTTTTTTTTTTAAGCTGTGGAGAAGAGACTCGTTTCTCTATAACTCAAAGAAAATGCATTATGAGGTGGATGAAATGTTCTAACTAGATATGAGCAGAAGGATTTGTGCTAAAGTAAGTAGATGTTGAAGTGACTGTGATCCAATAGTTTTGAATAGAGAGGGGAGAAAGTCCCTGCTGCCCTTCAGGGAGGAGAAGAAAGACCTCTGTTTTCAAATACAAAGAGAGCTTTTGTTTGAACTGTTATAATCCTTAAAGTGTGCCACATAAATTGATATGATCCTCAGTAACATTTATGGGATGACTGTTAGTCGAGGAAGGGATTTTTACACAGTGATCAGATTTCCATTCTCCCGGGCAACTGATTCACTGTGACATCAAGGCCACAATAAAACTGTTTCTTGTGGAGAAATCTCCATAGACTGAAGAGAAGTCTCCTCTCCCAAGTAAATTGGTGAAACACTATTTTTAGAGATGGTAAACTGACTGATTTGTTTCTGTATATTGTCAGTGTAAAAGAAAAGGTGTGGGGAGAGGAGAATTGTTTTGAAAATTTTATTCTGATTTTTTTTTCTTATAGTTTCTAGTAATAAAGTTTTTTCTTTGCACCCTTTAAGGTTTGAGCCTGTTTTGGCTTCCTCCTAATCCTATCTCACAGCAGGAAATGAGTAAATAATTATAGTGGGTGCACTGGCAATTTGGCCAGCGCCAAATTAGCGACAATAATTGGTGCGTTTGCTGGGAGATCTCAAATTGCCGAACTGAAACCATTACACTAAAGTGGTGTTTCCACCTCGTTGAACCGAAACCGAGACAACACCTCAGTGAGAATTTACAGCATGAACATAGGCATTAAGAAATTGAATTAAATTTTAAGAGACATACACACACTCCTCCCTCAACTCACTGTATCAGCAGCCACCAGTACCACTCACTACTGGAAGCTTCCCAGGAAGCAGTAATGACTTGCACTTGGGACTCAGCCCACTTTCACTTTCTACATGTAAACAGACCAGTATGTCAAAGACAAATATTTCCACCAGTTCCTGCCTCCCATACATCTAATGTTGCCTAATTTCTATAACAAATTCAAAACACAATAAAAATACCCGAAAATCTAGAAACCACAACCATTGTATGAATAGTTGATGGAAAAACCTTCACAACATTTATTCATTTATTTATAAATATCAACACATTGAGGAGAAACTGGGGAGGAATGAATGACATATGACCCCAAAAATATTCTTCAAGATATTTGCAGAGAGAGAAGAAGCACTTCCATCAGCAAGGCTGTAGATGTTATAGGGAAAGGTGAGGGAAAAATAAAAAAAAGAAGTCCACCAAACTAAAAATGTTTGTCAATAAGAAAAAAAGAAAATATGCATTAACTCATATATACAAATGATAAGAGCATGAAATAAGAAAAATAGATGTTGGTTGACAAACTTGAAAATAAAACCAAGAAAGATCACTCACAAAAGAGACAAAAATGAAACCCTAAACTGCATCCCTAGTACAGCTACCCCAAAAGCCTCTGCCACCATGCTTTCATCACTCACTGAACCATAACAGCATAGTGTAGAAAACTGCCAGGCTTGCTGTGTCAAAATGTGGAGAACTGATGAGAGTAGTTGAGCAAGAACGTGAGCTGAGTCACTTGCTTATCTTGCACCTGGGCTTGAGCAAGGGCATGCTTATCTTAACAACTGAATAATATCTGGGATGAAGCAAAGCCCTCAGCTTGATGTCTCAATGAAGCTAGAAAAAAAACACAGAAGCCTCACAGAACAGCATCCATGCCTCTCTACCAGACATTAGCCACACACTCCCTTATCCACACATAACAAGTCTTGTTAGAAGTTTATAAACTATGACCTAGTCTCACCTCCTCAAGATTATAAATCTGGTCCTTTGCAAACACTTGGTGGAGAGGAGAAATACCTTCTTAAGAGGAGACACTTAACTGATTACTGGACAGATTGACAGTTCTGACTAATTTTCCTTTCTCCCTTAGCAGGGATGCCTCTTTCAGTAAGAAATTGCATTTAGCAGATGACACCCCAGTAAAAGTAAGCCAAATTAAATGTGAAGTTAAGCTTACAGAAGTGTGAATTCTTAGCTTAATTAATCTTTGGCTAGCCTTAGGATATTTAGCATTAACAGTGTGATAATTGATAAAAGATTCGTGTTAATCATAAAAGTATTGGGGTTTGTATAAACCAGAACACTAAGGTCTGAAGTGAAGCATGGACACTAGATAGAGGAAAATATATGATTAAATCATTCTGCTTTAAATCCCCTGTTATGAATATTACATTTTCTAAATAAGTTGCATCTACTACCAGCTTGCAAAACCAGACTTTCTGATAGTCCAAAAGATTCGGCAAAATCAGACTTCCTGCCTTTGATCAATGCTGCCTATCTACAAAGACCAGACTTCCCAATTTTTGCCAGATTTTATATACCAAGACTAGATGGTTATCTATGAGACTGACTATCGCCCAGAGACTTTACAGATGTTAATTCGACCACCACTGCTTACCTGGCAAAATGATGACAGCAAAAAACCAAAAATTATTGACTACAACGAGAGATCATACTATAAGAAGAGGCTGCAAACCAAAGTTTGATGGAGTGTGGAGTGGCCGGTGACCCCTCACGTTCCCCAGCGCTGCTTGCTCCGTCTATATAAAATAAAGAAATCTAAATTTTGCTGAATATTGAGACTTCTTGTTTCTCATTTATAACAGCAAGAGCATTTATCAACAGCAATTCTGAATCTGTCGCCTCAATAAACTATCTATATTGGACTTTGTGAAACTGTCTCAGTGAAAGTGCTTGAAGACAATCTGTCAGGCAAAATTAAATCCATACTCTTAATGCGACACACAGGACCTAAGCTTCCCCCACACTTCACCAGCAGCCCTCAGGAGAAAGTAAAAAGAAAGCAAAACTGAAAATGTAAACAGAAATGCTGTCTATATGACAATGAAAGGAAAGCCACAGAACCATATAAAGTTGGCTGCCCAGAAGCAATCCAAGCACAGCATTTACCCTCCCCCACCACCAAGCCTCATCAGGCCCCGGCCATGCAGCACTGTCTTGCGGTGACTTTGTGATGCTTATATCCCCAAATTGCCTGTTAGTACTGAAGATTGAGTTTGGCACTTTAAGACTGCTTCCAGGAGCGAGCGGGAAGAGAAATAGGTGAAGAGTTTTTATTAGAGACTGCACTTGCTCCCCCGCATCCTTCACACAGACTGGGTTGTCTGCAGTAAACAGCGGGAGAGAGAAAGCACTTGTGTTGGGTTGATGTGGCCAGAAGTGTGTATTCTATCACCATCTGTTGGGGCTGGGTGGGGTAGTGATTTCCTTAGCTCCGTGGCACATACTATCTGCTAATGGGCCATCTTTAAGACTAGGTGGGGCAATCATCTTTATCTGTTCCAAAACTCATCCTTCCTCCAGGAAGATAAAATCTGCTGCAAAGTCACTAAGTCTCAATGTATGACTGATAAAATTACATCATCCCATTGGGAGATGCTCCATCCAGGGGGAGGAGCCGAGCCTTTCCTACCTAGATAAAAAACTGAGATTTAGAACAGCATGATACTGCCTTTCCACTGGATTCCAGAGGAATACTAGACCTTTTCCACATCACCTCTGGACCTTCAGAGGAAAACTGCACCCTTTTAGAGGACCACTGCTTCAGCTGAACCACATCTGCCACTGCAGGAGGACTGTAGCCACCATCTAATTGGACTGCTACCAACACACTGACTGACAGGGTGTCAGGTTGTATTCTGACTCTGTCAGTGTTTTTGGGATTGTTCTTTGTAATACTGTACTTCTATTCTAATTTTCCAAATAAAGAACTGTTATTTGTAAATGCCATATCTTTGCCTGACAGCCCCCTAGTTTCAAAATTATAATAATTTGTAGGGAGGGGGTTTACATTCTCCATTTCAAAGAGAAACTTCTGCCTTTATTGGCAGATACCTGTCCTTCAAACCAGGACAAATTTTGGCACCCAAGGTGGGGATTGAGGGCATTGAGAGATAAAAGGAATAACAATTCTTGAATAACCTAATTTTTGCATGCTGAATATAGAAACTTCATTAGGTAGCATCATGTGGTCTAGCTTACCCTGGTTCGGGTGGCACATGGTTGTGGCTATATTTCTCCCATTTGCAGGCCCTTATCTAAACATGGGCCCTATAACTAAGGCTACCGTGTTGTTATCCAGTTTACTTTATTGGTTAATAAGGTGAGGAATTCATGGATTTTTAACTTCCTCTGGAAGGCAGCCGAATGGATCCAGAGCTATTGCACTCTAACTGTGTGTTTTTGGGATTACTTCAATAATGGTACTTACTGTGAGGACGTGACAGCAGGAAAAATTTTCTCCCAACCCATCACCAAGTTTTTAAGTCCACCCCACAAGTCTTCAAGGAGTTCAGATCCTCTTTAAATGCTAGTGATATCATACAGTAGCTGGTGTTGCTGATAGACCTGTTCTATTTAGCATTCAGAGACAAGGGGGGATTGACGTGGATAACAACCCTGATATCTATCCCAGGAAATAGGGATGCTGCCCCACAGCTTGATCCTGCCCCAGAGACTAGAGATGCTGACCCAGAGCATGACCCTGCCCCACAGCCCACTGCAGAAAGGAACAATCCGGAGTGGATGCTGACAGCAGCAGTCACCCCTGTGGAAACTAGAAAATCTAAAATGAAAACAAAGCACCTAGATAATAAAGATCAACAACGAGGGCCCTTGCAACCAGCAGGGGAACAAGGGGTTGAGATTGTCACTGAGTCCCTCTCATAGGAATGTCTCCGTAATCTGCGTAAAGACATTGTATGACAGGGCCATGAGGCTTTTACAACTTGGTTACTCTGGGTCTGGGATCTTACGGGAACAGGTTTACAACTGGATGGTACTGAGGCAAGGAATTTGGGACCCTTGTCCCAGGACTCCTGTGTGGATCAGGTATTTGTAAAGGAGCCAGGCCCCCTTCCCCTCTGGGAAAGGCTTTTAATGAGTGTGAGAGAGAGGTTTGTCCACAGAGAGAGAATGCAGGAGCACCACCATAGAATGCGCTGGAAGACCCTTGAGGAAGGGATCCAGCAGCTGAGAGAAGTGGCAGTATTAGAGGTACTCTTTGGGAGGGGCGGACAGCATGACAACGACCCTGACAAGGTCAGGTGCACAGGGCAGATGTTGTGGAATCTGGCAACCCTGAGGCCATATCAATATACGACTTTTATTGCAATGATTAATACAGAAAACAACCAAGAGACAGTGGGTTCTGTTACTAACAAGCTCAGAAATTTTGAGAGTATGATCAATGGCCCAATGCAGACTCATGTCTCTGCCGTGGTTAAGGAACTCAAAGAGGAATTTAAAGAGGAGATGAGAGGGATGAGGGAGGAGATGAGGAAGATCAATGCAGCACCAGTACGAGTCACAGGCCCCCAAGTTAGAGCCCAATGCCCCCCAGTTAGGGAGAGAGGGTACACCCCATAAGCTGACCTGTGGCTCTTTCTGCGTGACCATGGGGAAGACAAGAAAAAATGGGATGGGAAACCCACTTCTGTCCTGGCAGCACTGGTGCATCAACTCAGGGAGGGAAACCCTAACTGAGGGAGCTCCGCTAAAGTGAAGGTAGCCTCGACCTCTTATAACCAAAGTGCCGGATATTACAGAAGGGAAGATAATCTGTCGGACCCACTTGAAGGAACCTCTACTATATATGCCCAGGAAGGAAATAATAAGCAGGGCTAGAGGCGCCCTGCCTCTAGCTGGGGAGAGGCATGGGATGACAGAGTGTATTGGATGGCGTGGATCCAATAGCCTGGCACATCAGAGCCACAGAAACATAGCGTGCTAGTTGATACTGGTTCACAAGGCACTCTAATACCATCAGAACATGTGGAGGAAGAATCTGTCTCCATTGTTGGGGTAACGGAGGGATCACAGGTATTGACTCAGCTGGAAGCACAGGTGAGCCTGACAGGGAAGCAGTGGCAGAAACATCCTATTGTAACTGGCCCAGGGGCACCGCAAATTCTAGGCATAGACTTCCTCAGGAACGGCTACTACAAAGACCCAAAGGGGTTCAGGTGGGCTTTTGGAATAGCTGCTGCAGAGGCAAAGGACATTAAGCAGTTGAACACCTTGCCTGGACTGTCAGAAAACGCATCTGCAGACGGACTCCTGAAAGTGACAGAGCAACAGGTACCAATTGCAACCATGAGAGTGCACTGCCGGCAGTACTGGACGAATAGAGATGCTGTGATCCCCATCCACAAGATGATCTGTGAGCTGGAGAGCCAAGGGCTGGTCAGTAAAACCCATTCACCCTTCAACAGTCCAATCTGGCCTGTGCGCAAATCTGATGGAGAATGGAGATTGACTGTGCACTATTGTGCATTGAAGTGACTCCACCGCTGAGCGCTGCCGTGCTGGACATGCTGGAACTCCACTATGAGCTAGAGTCCAAGGCAGCAAAGTGGTATGCCACCATTGACATTGCCAATGCATTTTTATCCATTCCTCTGGCAGCAGAGTGCAGGTCACAGTTTGCTTTCACCCTGAGGGGCGTGCAGTACACCTGGAACCGACTGCCCCAGGGGTGGAAACACAGCCCCACCATCTGCCACGGACTGATTCAGGCTGCACTGGAAAAGGGTGAGGCTCCAGAACATTTGCAGTACATCGATGACATCATAGTGTGGGGGAACACGGCAATGGAGGTATTTGAGAAAGGAAAAAAGATCATCCAGATTTTGCTGGGAGTAGGCTTTGCCATCAAGAAAAGCAAAGTTAAAGGACCTGCCCGAGAGATCCAGTTCCTGGGAGTGAAGTGTTGTGTTGGTTTCACGTGCTAGGGAGGAGGGGTGGATTCGCCTCAGGGAAGGCTCCATGAAGGCTGGGGAGTGGGAGGGACTCTTCCGTCTCTGGGAGCTTCCCCTGTGGGCTGCTGACACCAATCGAAGAGCTGATTTGATGATGGACAGCTAGGGAAACCAATGAAAAGTTATTTCGCTTTCACAAATCACAGTGGATCAAGTTAACTGCTCTCTCTTTCGGCTTCCGGCTTCCAGAGGTGCGGTGGTCCATGGCTGGGGCTCCAGCCTGGCTCCGAGCTTCACCTGGGGCCAGGCCTAGCACCCCTGCCTCGGCTCTGTGGAGGGCCCGGCTCAGGGCCCTGGCCCTGGCTTGGTGGGGGGCCTGGCCCAGCCGCATGGTCCCAGCCCCCCCCTCCCCCCTGACTCCATGGCTCCGGGCGACCCCACATGGCCTGGGCTCGGCTCTCCAGGTGGCGTGGCCGAGTGGGGGGGGGATGGGGTAGCCGCTGGGGGCTCTCCCTTACCCCCTCTCCTCCTTGTTCTGGGAGGGGAGGCCTCCAGCTGCCCATGTGGTTTCTCCACGATCTGGATGCAGTTTTAGCTTCTTTATGCCTGGATTTGATGCTCGATCTCCTGAACGCCCCTGAGTGGGAAGGAATAAAGCATGGAGTCCACAGAGGTCAGCGGAATGAAGATAAAGTTCCTGATGGGAGGAGATTGAAGGGATGCAAGAGATAAGCAGCTGAAAACCTTTTTTGTGGGTCTATGAGGGGATTGTGACTTCACTAAAATTCCTTTGAACTGTGAGGTATACTTGGGGAGGTTTAGGGTGCTTGAGAAGAAGACTTTTTGCCTCGGGGAAATTGAGCTCTCTCTTTTGGGACTGGAATATGAACAGAGACATTTGATAGAGAAGGAGATGAAGAGAATTTTGGTTTTTTGCATCAGCCTGCCTTTAAAAGCAGTACCCCATGTGTGAAACGTAACCCATAACACAGTTCTGGGAGGCCTGTGTAAATGAGAGGAAAATTCATGGTTCTGTAGGTCCCGGGCGGATGCAGACTTTGAAGGTGAAGACAGCCCCCTAAGTCTAAATCGAAAATGGGACTTTTCTCTCTTGAGTGAACTGAGATGATTATTTGGGTGGATGGCTGACTGTATGTTGTTCTTGGGGAATGTGCAATGAAGGAAAGGGAAGGAGGGAGTGGTCTGGGAATCTTGTTCTGAGTTCTTTTTTGTGTTATTAATGGATTTCTTCTTGTGCCCTTTTAAGTTTTACGCCTGCCTTGTCTCTACTCCTAAATCCTGTTTCTGGGGGAGATTAAATGTATTGGAATCGGCAGGACCCTAGTCACACCGTGACAAGTGTCAAGACTGACGGCGCCAGATCCCCACTGAGGTCATAAATAAGATCACTGCAATGTCTCCACCAACAAGCAAGAAGGAAACACAAGCTTTCTTAGGTGCCATAAGCTTTTGGAAAATGCACATCCCTGAGTACAGCCGGATTGTGAGCCCTCTCTACCTGGTCAGCCACAAGAAGAACGATTTCCACTGGGGCCCTGAAAAACAGCAAGTCTTCCCCCAGATCAAGCAGGTGATTGCTCATGCGGTAGCCCTTGGCACAGTCAGGACAGGACCAGATGTAAAGAATGTTCTTTACTCTGCAGCCGGGAACCATGGTCTGTCCTGGAGCCTTTGGCAGAAGGTGCCTGGTGAGACTCGAGGCTGCCCTCTGGGATTCTGGAGCACAAGTTACAGAGGTTCCGAAGTGAATTACACTCCCACAGAGAAGGAAATATTGGCGGTCTATGAAGGAGTTCAAGCTGCCTCAGAGGTGACTGACACGGAAGCACAACTTCTCCTGGCGCCCCAACTGCCGGTGCTGGGGTGGTTGTTTAAAAGAAAGGTTCCTTCTACCCACCATGCCACCGATGCCACATGGAGCAAGTAGATTGCCCTCATCATGCAGCGCGCCTGTATTGGCAACCCAATTTCCCCTGGGATTTTGGAGATAATTACAAACGGGCCAGAAGGTGAAGATTTTGGTCTCGCTGACAAAGAGGAGCAATAACGAGTGGCCTGGGCCAAAAAAGCTCCACCATACAATGAACTGCCAGCAGATGAAACATGCTATGCTCTTTTCACCGATGGTTCCTGACGCATCATGGGGATGAATTGGAAGTGGAAAGCAGCTGTATGGAGCCCCACACGACAGGCTGCACAAGCTACTGAAGGAAAAGGTGGATCAAGTCAACTTGCTGAACTCAAAGCTGTTCAGCTGGCTCTAGACATTGCTGAAAGAGAGAAATGGCCAAAGCTCTACCTTTACACTGATTCATGGATGGTAGCCAATGCTCTGTGGGGTTGGCTGGAAAGGTGGCAAAAGGCTAACTGGCAATGTAGAGGAAAACCAATCTGGGCTGCTGATGAGTGGAAAGACATTGCCACTCGGGCAGAGAAGCTACCTGTGAAAGTCTGTCAAGTGGATGCCCATGTTCCCAAGAGTTGGGCTAATGAAGAACACCAGCACAACAAGCAGGTAGATCAGGCTGCACAGATAGAGGTGTCAAAGATAGGCTTAGATTGGGAACACAAGGGAGAATTGTTCCTGGCTCGATGGGCTCATGATTCCTCAGGTCATCAGGGCAGAGATGCCACCTATAAGTGGGCATGAGACTGAGGGGAGGATCTAACCATGAACAGTATTTCTCAGGTTATCCATGACTGTGAGACATGTGCTGCCATCAAGCAAGCCAAGCGGGTGAAGCCTCTTTGGTACGGGGCACGATGGTCCAAATATATGTACGGAGAGGCCTGGCAGATTGACTACATCACACTGCCTCAAAACCGCCAAGGCAAGTGCTACGTGTTGACCATGGTGGAAGCCACCACCAGATGGTTGGAGACCTACCCGGTGTCGCACGCTACTGCTCGGAATACCATTTTGGGTCTTGAGAAACAAGTCCTTTGGAGGCATGGCACCCCCGAGAGAATCAAGTCGGACAATGGGACCCATTTCAAGATCGGCCTTATCAAAGCCTGGGCCAGAGAACATGGCATTGAATGGATATATCATATCCCTTATCATGCAGCAGCTGCCGGGAAAGTTGAACGGTGCAACGGCCTACTCAAGACTACCCTGAAGGCACTTGGTGCGGGAACCTTCAAGAAATGGGAAACAAACTTAGCAAAGGCAACCTGGATGGTCAACACCCGAGGGTCCATCAATCAAGCTGGTCTTGCCCAATCTGAACCTTTGCACACAGTGGATGGAGATAAAGTCCCTTCAGTACACATGAAAGATATTTTAGGAAAGACTGTTTGGATTAGTCCCACCTCGGGCAAGGACAAACCCATCCATGGGATTGTCTTTTCTCAAGGACCTGGTTACACTTGGTGGGTAATGCAGAAAGATGGGGAAACCCATTGTGTATTGCAGGGAAACATAATTTTAAGTGAGAACTGTGTGTAATGTTTTCGTTATGCAGATGGTAATAGAATAAGGGATGGATAATGCGTTGGGTTGATGTGGCCAGAAGTGTGTATTCTATCACTATCTGTTGGGGCTGGTTGGGGTAGGGATTTCCTTATCTCCGTGGCACATACTATCTGATATGGGCCATCTTTAAGACTAGGTGGGGCAACCATCTTTATCTTTTTCATAATCCATCCTCCCTCCAGGAAGATATCATCTGCTGAAAAGACATTAAGTCCCACTGTATGACTGATAAAATTACATCATCCCATTGGGAGATGCTCCAGTTTGAGGGAGGAGCCTTTCCTACCTAGATAAAAAAGTGAGATTTAGAACAGCAAGTTATCCGTCTTTCCACTGGATTCCAGAGGAACACCAGACCTTTCCACATCATCTCTGTACCTTCAGAGGAAAACTGCACCTTTCTACAGGACCACTGCTTCAGCTGAACCACATCTAACACTCCAGGTGGACTGTAACCACCATTTAATCGGACTGATACCAATACCCTGACTGACTGGGTGTCAGGTTGTATCCTGACTCTGTCAGGGTTGGGATTGTTCTTTGTAATACTGTATTTCTATTTTAATTGTCCTAGTAAAGAATTGTTATTCGTAATTCCCATATATTTGCCTGAGAGCCCCTTAATTTCAAAATTATAATAATTTGTAGGGAGGGGGTTTACATTCTCCATTTCAAAGAGAAGCTTCTGCCTTTATTGGCAGACAGCTGTCCTTCAAACCAGGACAGCTCTTTTGGCTTTTTGGTTGGTTTTTCCTGTCTAGCTGAGGCAAAGGAGTTCCCTGGACTGTTCTTTTCCTTTTTACTTGGAATAGTTCCAACCTTTTATGGACTGAAACCTAGAAGAGTACTGTGAGCTCACACCTTTGGCCCACCAGGCCTGGCCTGGGCCACAGCATTTCACAGCGTCAGAGGGACTGAGAACAGAGTGTGAGCCGAGCTCCAACCTACGGAATGGACTCGTCTGAATTTGTCATCTCTTCGGAGCGGCTTAGAGGTTTTGCTGTTTGGTATTGTTCATTTTTATGCTGGGAATGCTTTGTCTGTTAAATAAACAGGTTTTTTTTCCACCAAGAAAGGCATTCCCAATTAGGGAAAGCAACCCCTCTTCTATTCCCTGGGTCAACGCTGTGCCCCTCTCCCTGTCCCTCGGTCTCTGGTCACTCCTACCCTGATTCCCTGTTGTCCCTCTGCCCTAACCCCTCCCTTGTAACACCTCCATGTCCCCTGATTATTGACCTCTGATGTTCTCCCTGCCCTGCTCATCCTATGTACTAAACCTGGACCCTCACAAATCCCTTGGCCTTTGTTCCCTGAACTCTGGACGATGCACACATGTGGCTGAAATAAAACATCTTTGTGAAACACCTGCAAAGGCCCTTCCTGTTAACTTGCTATCACCCTAAGCAACACCAGATGCAACAGCCTTTTGCCCTAACCCCACCCTTGTGACACCCCCATGTCCCCTGGTAATTGGTCTCTGAGACTTCCTCTCTGCCCTGCTCATCCCATGTACTTTAACCTGGACCCTCAAATCCCTTTGGCCTTTGTTCTCTGAACCATGGACGGTGCACATGGATGGCTAAATTAAAGATCTCTTTGAAACCCCTGTAAAAGCCCTTCCTGCTCCTTTACTTGCTTTCACCCCAAACAACACCAGATGCAACATTATTCTGAGGAAATATTTTTTCCCTGAACCAGTTGTGGGAGGGACTGCTTGAATCTGTTCCCTGGAGGGCCCCCATTCGGAGGTTTCCTCCCAAATTTGCCCTAAACCAGGACAAGCACCCATGCAGCACCCATAACCCTGCCTGCAGCATGGTGCCCTGGTGCTCCTACTCCTCCTTCTGGCTTTTGCCACAGCCCTTGATTGCCACCACCTGCATCCCTGTGACATCACCTTCCCCTGGGACAGCTCCCAGCCCACCACAGACCTGCCACCACCAGCATGTGCAATTTGCCTTTGACATCCTCCTCCACATCAACCACCCATAGCAAGCTGTCACCACTGCCCCCCACATCCTCCAGCACCTCTTGTACATCCTCAGCAGTCCCAGCACTCCCCAACACTGGGATACCCAGGCATGGCAGGACCTCCTCAACAACCTCTAGCATTACATCTACCACCTGGAGGAGCAATGCATGCCAGCCAATGGCATGCTCTTTGAAGGCCAAGGATCTCACAACCTGCCGTTCAGTATCAACAAATACTTGAGGCTCACCCAGGACTTCATCTGCACCTACAACAACAGCATCTGCCTCTGGGACCATGTTCAACTCAAAGCTTGCATCTGCTTTGAACATATGGACATGCTCATGTGGCAGATGAAGAGTCAACCAGCTCCTGTCTCCCACCAAGCACACCTGCATCAAATGCCCATTTCCAGCCAACATCAGCAGCCACAAATTGAGTGGAGGCAACAGCAGCAAGGGCTGGGATTGCTCAACACTGCTCATATCTTTTCCAGTCAGGAGCCTGTGCCAACAGCAAAACAGGCATGACCACAGTGAGGCTGGGGCCAGGCTGCGACACAGCCCATGCACTGGAGAAAGTTTCTGTGATGTAAGAAGGTCATCATAATATATGCGTGAAGGGCAAAGACAGGGTCTCCACAGGCAAGCAGGGATGAGCCTCCTTCCTGCAGCCCATCCCACTGATGCCTCCTGCCCTGGTTGAAGGCTCTGGACAGCAGGCCACTCCCAGGGACCCACTATAGTCCTCCAAGTCCACAGGCATCTCCCACTGATGCTGGACCCTCAAGCACACACTTGGCCAAACAACATGCTGCATGCCCTGCACACTCCTCTTCCACCACCACCCCTCTCCCTTCCAAACCGTCTCCCACTGCCAAGATATGAAAGCCACCTCCACCACTCCATCACAATCATTCAGCAATGCTACAGCACTTCTTGGGGCCAAACAGGGTGGTATGGACAAAAAGTGCACCTGAAAGAGGCAAGGAGGGGGCCCACACAGGCCTGGGGAGATTCAGACAAGGAACAGCACATCAGTGCTACCAAACCCACCCAAGAAACACCAAAAAGCCAAAAAAAAAAAGCATAGGAAACACACTACTCGTTCTCCTACAACTACAACTGGCCCAGGATGCTCCTGCCTGTGGTCACACGCCAGTGGTCAGGGGGACCTGCCTCACTACATAAAGTACATTGGCCTAGGCCTTCCTCACCCCAACACATCATTAGCAAACCAAAAGATATACCCCCCAAACACTTCCACCCAACATGGCTCAAACCAACCAGCACAGATAGGCCAGAACAGCATTCCACATGAAGGAAACTGCTCACTCACCAGCAGTATCAGCTGCTCCTTCACCCTCCAACCACCAACCCAAAAATATCTGCCCCAGCAATTGTGCCCTTCACACTGTCCACCCTGGTTTCAGCTGGGATAGAGTTCAGTTTTTCTTAGTAGCTAGTACAGTGCTGCTTTAGATTCAGTATGAGAAAATTGTTGATAACACACTTGTTTTGGTTGTTGCTAAGTGATGCTTACCCTGAGTCAAGGACTTCTTAGCATCTCATGCTCTGCCAGTGCAGAGGTACATAACAATCTGTGAGAGAGCATGTCCAGGACAGCTGATCTGAACTGGCCAAAGGGATATTCCATACCACAGAATGTCATGTCCAGTATACAAAATCATAGAATGGTTTGGGTTGGAAGAGATTTTAAAGATCATCCAGTTCCTATCCCTACCCCACCACCCTGTGCCATGGGCAGGGACACCTTCTACTATACCAGGTTTCTCAGAGCTCTGTCCAGCCTGGCCTTGAACACTTCCAGGGACAGGGCAGCCACAACTTCTCTGGGCAATCTGTTTCAGTACCTCACCACCCTTATAGGGAAGAATTTCTTCCTATTATCCAATCTAAATGTACCCTCTTTCAGTTTAAAGCCATTGCCCCTTGTCCTATCACTACATGCCTTTGTAAACAGACCCTCTCCAGCTCTCTTGTAGGCCCCCTTTAAGTACTGGAAGACTGCTACAAGGTCTCCCTGGAGCCTTCTCTTACCAGGGTGAACAGCCCAAACTCTCTCAGTCTGTGTTCATAGGAGAAATGCGCCATCCCTCTAACTATCTTCAAAGCCTCCTCTGGACTCGCTCCATCAGGTCCACATCCTTCCTATGTTGGAGGCTCCAGAGCTAATTACAGTACTCCAGGTGGGGGTCTCACAAGAGCAGAGTAGACAGAATCACCTCCCTTGACCTGCTGGTCATGCTTCTTTTCGTGCAGCCCAGGGTACACTTAGCCTTCTGGGCTGCTAGTGCAAATTGCTGAGACATGTTGAGCTTCTCATCCACCAACATCTGAAAGACGTCCCCAGGGCTACACTCAATCCATTCTTTGCCCAGCCTATACTTGTGCTTGGAATTGCCTTGACCCAGGTGCAGGATTTTGCACTTGGCCTTGTTGAACTTTGAGGTTTGCACAGACCCACCTTCAAAGTCTGTCAAGGTCCCTCTGAATGGAGTCCCTTCCCTGTAGAATGACAACTGCACTACACAGCATGGTGTCATCAACAAACTTGCTGAGGGTGCACTCAATCCCATTGTCCATGTTACCAACAAAGATGTTAAATGGCCCTGGTCCCAATACCAAGCTCTAAGGAACACCACTCATCACTGATCTCCACTTGGACATTGAGCCCTTGACTGCATATCTTTGAGTGCAACCATCCAGCCAAGTCTTTCTTTTATTGCCAACTGTAATTGGTTGACCTTAGCTGGATGCTAAGTACCCACCAAAGCCTCTCTCTCACTCTCCTCCACAGCTGGACAGGGGAGAGAAAATATAACAAAGGTTTCATGAGTTGAGATAAGGACCAGGAGAGATAACACCCCAAATACCATCATGGGCAAAACAGACTCAAATGAGAGATATTATTATCCTATGGGGTCACAGCCGCCTCTCAGGCATCCCACTGCTCCAGTGTGGATCTCTTCTCCAGGCTGCAGGTGCATCTCTGCATCCCCATGGATCTCCATGGGCTGCAAGGGCACAGCTGCTTCACCATAGTCTTCACCACAGTCTGCAGGGGAATCTCAGCTCTGGCACATCAGGCACCTCGGGCACCTCCTCCACTGACCTTGGTGTCTGCAGTTGTTCCTCTCACATGTTCTCACCCTGCTCTTCTCTGGCTGCAATTACAACTGCACAGTGACTTTTTCTTTCTTTTAAAATATGTGATCACAGACACGTTACTACCATTTCTGATTCGCCAGGCCTTGACTAGCAGCACATCTGTCTTTGGAGCTGCCAAGGATTGGCTCTGCCAAACATGGAGAAAGCTTCTGGCATCTTCTCACAGAAGTCACTCTCCAGCAGCCTCCTCGCTACCAAAGATTGGCCATGCAAACCCAATACAATGACATAACTATAGGAGCTTTTTATTTTTTTGTTACCCTTGATGTTCTTGGACAGATTTACTTCCGCTAGTGCTTTAGATTTCCTAACCTGATTCCTGGCTGCTCAATCTCTCTGTATTTCTCCCAGGCTATACGTCCTTGCTTCCACCCTCTGTAGGCTTCCCTTTTGTGTTTAAGTTTGTCCAGCAGCTCCTTCTTTATCCATGCAGGCCTCCTAGTATTTTTGCTTGATTCCCTCTTCATTAGGATACATTGCTCCTGAGCTTAGAGGAGGTGATCCTTGAACATCAACCAGTTCTCTTGGACCTCCCTTCCAGGGCTTTATCCCATGAGACTACCAAGCAGATCCCCAAAGAGACCAAAGTTTGCTCTCCTGAAGTCCAGGGCAGTGAGCTTGCTGCTGCTCTAAGGTTCTTGAACTCCACCATTTCATGGCCACTGCAGCTCAGGCTGCCCTTGAGCTTCACATTCCCCACCAGCCCCTTCTTGTTGGCGAGAATAAGGTCCAACATAGCAACTGTCCTTGTTGGCTCCTCTATCACTTGGAGAAGGAAGCTGTCATCAACATATTCCTGTAAACTCTTGGATTGCTTGTGCCCTGCTGTGGTGTTGTCCTTCCAGCAGATGTCAGGGTGAAGTCCCCACACCCATGAGAACCAGGGCTTGTGAATGTGAGGCCGCTCCTGTCTATAGAGGGCCTCATTGGTTTGGTCTTCCTGGTCAGGCAGCCTGAAGCAGACCCCCAGTACAATGTCACCTGCCCCTGCCCTGAACAAGTGCAGAATAAAAAAAAAAAAGTAAAATATTTGGGAAACATGTCTCTCACTGTTGGGAGGCTATGAATTTTTCTTTTTTTTTCTTTCTCTCAGGGAATTTTGTCCCATTTGTTACCTAGGAGATGATAAGGACCGGTACAAGGACCAATTCTTAAGAGACAAAAGAAGTGGCCAAAGTGGGAGGGAAGGCTGCAGCTGGCTACTCTCTTAGCTGGGTGGTTTTCTCTTGGGAAGGGCAGAGATACAGTGAGATTTTGGCTGGAGGCTGAGGGGCTGGGCTCAGCTTCTCTTGCTTTCGGGATCAGAGTGGAGACGGGGGGTTTAGTGCCGGACGGTTGCTGCCCAGAGAATTGTCTGCCACTGTGGAGCCTTTGTCCTCCTACTACTTCTCCTACTATGAGTGAATGTATAGTTTGAAAGGAAACCAGTGGGAGATACCAAGTCAGAAATGCAATTTAATAGGAAAATTAAAATAAATGCAATAATACAAAAATACTGACAGAGTCAGAATACAACCTGACACCCTGTTGGTCAGGGTGTTGGTAGTAGTTTGATTAAATGATGGTTGAACTGGGCCTTTACTAACACCTGACCTCACTGGAAAAGAATCCTCACCATCTACTCGGGTGCCCCAGGGGAAAACCCAGGACCCCAAGCCCCTCCAAGGGAGCCTCTCCTGGCTGCTTGTGGGAGCACCTGTCTTTCAAACCAAGACAGTCACCCTGGCAATTCCAGAGAGACACAAATTATTGCAATATGCTGGGGCCTGGCCCATGCCTACCAAGCCCTGCTCAACACCACTCAGTGCTCTCAGGAGGACAAGAAGGACTCTGGATCTTACAAGAAGACAACAGGCTCTGCAACTACTCCAACCCCTGTGACAGGCCTTGCAGCTGAACCAGAGAACCAACGTGCTGGTATCAGCTGCCCCAATACAGAAGAAATATACACAGATGTCAGCTCATAAAAGAGCTTAGTAAAGGAGGACAAGGAGGGAGGGCAAAGAGGGTGAAGCAGCGGGACTGTCACAAGTGCCATTCACAGGAAAAGGAGGAAGAGGAAGAACAAGTGGCAACCACCATTCAATCTCTATCCTTAAATGAGCTGCAGGAGATATGAAAAGATTTGAGCTGTCATCCAGGTGAGTGTATTATTATTGCCTGGCTGTTCTGATGCTGGGATAATGTCGCTGTAAGGCTAGGAAGCGGTGAAAGAATACAGTAACACGACTCTTTTTTTAAGCAGCAAGAAATTGATTTATTGAAAAGCCATGGCATTTATATAAAGGAGATTGTGAAAAAGAAAGTAGAAAAGACTTGTTGGTCAAAGAAGGCAACACTTCTTTGAAAACATGCTTTCTGCAAAATATTATGAGACACACAGCTTGGTGGTTAACACTAGGTGTCTATTTGTGTTGTTTTTATTTCCTTCCTTTGTTTTGTCTGAGAAAGATTCCCAGCCTGGGAAAGATCCAAGCTGGAGCTGAGAAAAATCAACAGCCTGGGAAAAAAACAGATTAGGTTTCTCTACAAGCCTTCAGCAGTGTCCACAGGATAACAGAGCTAGCAGTTTGGAAACAGAGGGTAAGGAAGTCAAGCAGCTGGGATCACTTGCTAAGGAAGCAAGCATTGACAAAGTAATGGGAAAAATGACACAAGTCCTCAGTCTCTGGAGACAACTCCTGTCAACTGTGATGGAAAGGCACCCCTAGAAGGAAGATATTCCATGTCACCCAGGCAACTAGACTACAATTGAGAAAGGCATCTTACACCTGAGGGAATTAGTCATGTGAGAGATGATTTATTATGGCCTGGACAATGCGTAATTACACAAAGATCCAGACAAAATCCTATGACTACAACCCATGAAATGGAAATGTGTACAGAGCATACCAACGGTGCATGCCAACCCATTAACATTAATCTGGAAAGACAATACACCACTAAGCATGGATGAAGTGGTTCACCATCTTTGGGAATATGAAGACAGTATTTCTTCCTCCCTCATCTCAGCTCTCAAGAAACTGTCCAATAAACTGACTCAGGAGTTCCAGCAATTAAGAGGGATATCACAAAATGGATAAGGTTGGAAGGGACCACCAGTGGTGTAATTTGGTCCAGCCTCCCTGTTCAAGCAGGATCATCCCAGAGCATGTGTCTTAGGGTGACTATAGGATGCTTGTATCCCCAATAGTCTGTTCTGTTTATGCTGGATATTAAGTTCTGCACCTTTAAGACTGGTTCCAAGAGCAAAGGGGGGGGGGAAACGAAGCGTGCAGTTTGTTTTCAGAAATTGCACTCACTCCTCCACATTCCTGTGCCTGGATGGTGTTGTCTGCAGCATGGATGGACAGTGGGAGAGAGTTCTCCTTTGCTTTTTAGTTAGTTTTTTTAGCTAGCTGAGGCAGTGAAGTTCCCTGGACTGTGGTTTTTCTTGGAACTGTTCAAACCTGCTCTGGACTGAAAACCCAGAAGAACACTAGGAGCTCACACCTGTGGCCCACTGGAGCCTGGGATGCTGCATTCCAGTGCTGGAGGGACTGATAAGAGACTGAGCAAGCCAACCTATACCTCATGAAAAGGACTTTCTGAATTTGCTATGTCTTCAGAACAGCAAGAGGTTTTATTGTTTAATATTATTCATTTTTTATGCTTGCAAATACTTTGCTTGTTAAATAAAGTTTTTTCCCATTTTTCTCCAGGGAAATCTTTTCCCAAACCAGATGGGGGAGGGGCCACTTGAATTTGCTTTCTAGAGGGACCCCATTCGAAAGGTTTACTCCCAAATTTGCCCTAAACCAGGACAACATGGCACAGAATTGTGTCCAGATGGTTCTTGAATATCTCTAGTGAGGGAGACTCCACAACCTCTTGGGGCAATCTGTTCCTGTGCACAGTCAAGAACTTCCTCATATTCAGGTGGAACTTCCTGTGCATCAGTTTCTGCCTGTTGCCTCTTGTCCTATTGCTTGGCACCACCAAGAAGAGCCTGCCTCCATCTTCTTGAAACCTCCCTTCAGATACTTATATATATTGATGAGATCCCCTCTCAGTTGTCTCTTCTCAAGGCTGAACAGGCCCAACTCCCTCAGCATTTCCTCATAAGAGAGATGCTCCAGTCCCTTAATCATCTTTGTAGCATTCTGTTGGACTCAGTCCAGGAGCTCCATTTCTCTTGTACTGAGGAGCCCAGAACTGGACACAGAACTCAAGGTGTGCCTCACCAGGGATGAATAGGAGGGCGGGATCATTTCCCTTGACCTCCTGGCAAAGCTCTTCCTAATGTATCCCTGGATCCCATTGACCTTCTTGGCCTCAAGGGCACACTGCTGGCTCATGGATGCCTAGGTCCTTCTCTGCAGAGCTGCTTTCCAGCAGGTCAGCCCTCAGCCTGTGCTAGTGCATGGGATTATTCCTCCCAAGGTGCAGGACCCTGAACTTGCCTTTGTTAAATTTCACATGGCTCCTCTCTGCCCATCTCTCCAACCTGTCAAGGTTCTTCTGAAGGGCAGCAAAACACTGTGTGGTATCAGCCACTCCTCCCAGCTTTGTATTGTCAGCAAACTTGTTGAGGAGGCAGCTGCCCCTTCAGCCAAGTCATTCATGAATAAGTTAAACAATACTGGGCTCAGTATTGAACTCTGGGGGACACCACTAGTAACAGGCCTCCAAA
The DNA here is from genome assembly GCA_034336665.1 of Luscinia megarhynchos. Taxonomy (NCBI): domain Eukaryota; kingdom Metazoa; phylum Chordata; class Aves; order Passeriformes; family Muscicapidae; genus Luscinia; species Luscinia megarhynchos. Next base: position 876,129 of record JAPFBE010000036.1, read on the forward strand.
TAGACCCTGTCACTGGTCACGACCCTCTGGGATCTGCCATTCAGCCAGTTTTCAACCCACCTTACTGTCCACACATCTAGTCCCCAATTCCAGAGTTTGCCTATGAAGATGTGAGAAACAGTGCCAAAAGCCTTGGTGAAGTCCAGATAGACAACATCCATGGCTCTCCCCTCATCCATCCAGGTAGCTGTTTCATCGTAGAAGGCAATCAGGCTGGTTAAGCATGACTTCCTTTTAGTGAATCCATGATGACTGTTCCTGATCACCTTGTCCTCCATATGGGTAGAGATGGCCTCCAGAATGAGGGCTCCATCAGCTTTCCAGGGATTGAGGTGAGGCTGATTGGCCAGTAGCTCCCTGGGTCCTCCTTCTTGCTCTTTTTGAAGATTGGAGTGACATTTGCTTTCTTCCAGTCCTCAGGCACATCTCCTGATCTCCACGACCTTTCAAAGATGATTGTGAGTGGCCTCACTATGGTGTCCGCCAGCTGTCTCAGCATTCCTGGATGCATCCCATCAGGGCCCATGGACTTGAGGATGTCAAGTTTGCCTAGGTGTTTTCTGACCCAATCCTCCTTGACCAAATGAATGCCTTCCACCGTTCCTTTACCCTGCTCTCCTGGGTCAGAGATCCCCGAGGGCTGGTCTTGTCAGTGCAGACCGATACAAAGTCGGCGTTCAGTAACTGCCTCATCTGCGTCCTCTGTCACTGGGGTCCCCTCTGGATTTAGTAACGGGCCCACATTATCCTTCATTTTCCTTTTGTTATTGTTGTATTTGAAGGAGCCCTTATTGTTGTCCTTAACATCCTTGGCCAGATTTAATTCCAGATAGGCCATGGCCTTCCTCATCTCATTTCTACTTACTCTGACAACCTCTCTATATTCATTCCAAGTGGCCTGACCCTGCTTCCATCTTCTGTGTGTTTCCTGCTTATGCTTGAGTAGTGACAGGAGTTCTTTATTCATCCATCCAGGTCTCTTGCCCCCTTTGCCTGACTTCTTGCTGATCATGATGCATCGTTCTTGAGCCTGGAAGAAGTGGTGCTTGAATGTTGACCAGCATTCTTGGACTCTTCTTCCCTGCAGGGCCCATTCCCATGGGATTCTTCCAACAAGATCCTTGAGGAGGCCTAAGTCGGCTCTCCTGAAGTCCATGGTTGCGATCATATTTGCTGTCCTGCTTCCTCCTTGCTCGATACTGAACTCCACAATCACATAGTCACTGCAGTCAAGGCCTTTCTTGTTTATAAGGTTAAGCAGCTTGTTGGTTTCTCCACCTCTTGTGTCAGAAAGTTCCCATCAGTGTTTTCTAGCAATCTTCTAGACTGTTTGTGCTGCTCCCTCTTTGGGCCCATATCTCAGTGTATTTGGTCTCTTTGAGATATTCATTTTTCCATAGCAGCCCTCACAGTGCTGTGCTTTGCATTGGTAGCTGGAAGGGTGTTGAGAACACACCAGTGTTTTGGCTACTGCTGAACAATGCTGTCTCTCTAACATTCCTTCCCCCATCAAGGGGGCTGAGAGTGGGCAAGATCCTAGGAGGGGACACAACCAGGCCAGATGAAACAAATTAACTAAAGGGATATTCCATACCATATGACATGAGTTAAGGTATAAAAGCTAAGGGAGAGACGAGGAATGGGGGGGGGGCATTCGTTATTCTACAATGTTTGCTTTCTGAAGCAACCAACTATGCATGCTGAAGCTCTGCTTCTCGGGAAGTGTCTGAACATCGCTCGATGATGGGAAGTAAAGATTAACTTTTTCCTTTGCTTATTCACATGCAAACTAACTTTTTTCCTTTGTTTTAGTAAAATGCCTTATCTCAACCGACAAGTTGTTTTTAATCTTATTCTCTCCCCTGTCCCACTGGAGAGTGATAGAGTGACTTAATGGGCACCTGGCACCCAGCCAAGGTCAAACCACTACAATCAGGAACTAAGAGCAGGTGTCCTTTTATTCTTAAATGAGTATAGAGAAGGTACACAACATGGAACACCCTGTACTTTTACTTGTAGGACCATGGAAAAGGCATGAGGGAGTGGGGTGGAAAACCTACTTTGATCCTAGAGGCAAAGGTGCAGGAATTGCAGGGAAAAACAATTACAACCCAATCCTGGGTTCATCCAGGAAAGTTGCTGCTCCAGTGGACAGATTCCCAGGCAGAATGGAAGGGTTGATTTCACTACTGATTCTATGGAACAAAGTTCTAATCCATTTCTACAAGAACTAAATGGAGAATCCTGTAATCAGCATTAGAGAGGCCCGGCCTCTAGCCAGGTGGAAGAGAGGGACAACTGGGTTTACTGGACTGTGTGGATCCAATGGCCTGGAATGTGAGACCCACAAGAGTATAAGCCTCTAGTAGATAACAGTGCACAGTTTAACCTAATGTCATCAAGCTATGGCAAGTTGAATATGAGTCAACAGTGTGCCCTGGCAGGCAGGAGGGCGAACCGTGTCCTGGGGGGCATCAGGCAAGGCATCACTAGCCAGTCAAAGGAGGTGATTGTCTCACTCCAGTCTTCACTGGTGTGGCCTCATCTTGAGTATTGTGTGCATTTTTGGGCACCACAGTATAAGAAAGATATAAAGCTATTATAGAGCATCCAAAGGAAGGCCATGTCAGAGGAAGTTTAGATTGGATATTAGGAAAAGGTTCTTCATCCAGAGGGTGGTTTGTTGGGGTAACAGGTGTTAGTGTAAGGAAAGAATTAAACAGAGAGCAACAGCAGTGCCTGCAGCAGCAGCAGCGTATCTCTGGACAGCATGTACCTGAGACAGAACTGGACAAACGAGTCTACTTCAACATAAAACTGTACACTCTTCACACTCCTTTACCATGGCTTTGGAGAGAACAATGGAAAATGTCAAGAGGACAGATTTATCGTAGAACTGTGATTACATCTGTCAACTGTAATAAAAAAAAAGCTCTTAGGAGTAAAGATATATATACTGATGCTTCCAAGTAAGTCTCAGATTCACCCTCTGCTGGTGGGTCTTGTCCCTTCATGTATCACAGTGGTTGGGCACTGGAACAGGCTCCCCAGGGAAGTGATCACAGCACCAAGCCTGCCAGAGTTCAAGAAACATTTGGACAATGCTCTCAGGCACAATGGTGTGACTCTTAGGGGTGTCCTGTGCAGGGCCAGGAGTTGGAGTTTGATGATCCTTATGGGTCCCTTCCAACTTGGGATATTCTATGATTCTATAAAGGGGCAGAATCCATTTGCATTTCTGGAGTGAAAGGGGGATCCCAAGAGCTGACTGTACTGGAGGCTGAAATCAGCCTGACTAGGAATGAATGACAAAAGCACCCCACTGTGACTGGCCCAGAGGCTCTGTGCATCCTTGGCATAGACTATCTCAGGAGAGGATATTTCAAGGACCTAGAAGGGTATTGGCTGGTTTTCTGTATAGCTGCCTTAGAGACAGAGGAAAGTTATCAGATGCCTACCTTGCCCGGTCTCTTGGAGGACTCTTTAGTTGTGGCTTGCTGAAGGTTGAAGAACAGCGGGTGCCAAGAATGCACCAGCAGGAATATCACACCGAGACTCCCTGATTCCCATCCATAAGCTGACTCATCTATTAGAGAGCCAAGGAATGATCAGCAGGACCCACTCACCCTTTAATAGCTCCATATGGCCAGTGTGAAATTCTAATGGAGAATGGAGACTGACAATGGATTACTGTGGCCTGAATGAAGTCACACCAATGAGTGCTGCTGTGCTGGACATGGAGCAATATGAGCTGGAGTCAAAGGCAGCCAAGTGGTGCCACATCCGATATCGCTAATGTGTTTTTCTCCATTCCTCTGGCAGCAGAGTGCAGGTCACAGTTTGCTTTCACTTGGAGGGGCATCTAGTACACCTGGAATCGACTGCCCCAGGGGTGGACACACAGCCTTACCATCTGCTATGGACTGATCCAGACTGCCCTGGAATAGGGTGAAGCTCCAGACATTGATAACATTGTGTGGGGCAATACAGCAAAGTAAGGTGAAGGGACCTGCCCAAGAGATCCAGGTTTTAGGAATAAAATGGCAAGATGGAAATTGCCAGATACCAGTGGATGGGATCAACAAAACAGCAATGTCTCCATCAATTCACAAGAAACACGAGCTTTTTTAGGCACTGTAGGCTTTTGGAGAATGTACATTCCAAAATATATTAAGCTCTCTCTACCAAGTGACCCAGAAGAAAAATGTTTTCAAATGGGGCCCTGAGCAATCAAAGAGGAGACAGTTCATGCTATAGCCCCACGGGCCATTCAGGACAGGGCAAGATGTAAAAAATGTGCTCTACACTGCAGCTGGGGAGAATGGAGCCTCTGGCAGAAAGCACCAGGGGAGACTCAAGGTTAACCCCTAGGGTTTTAGAGTTGGGTATCTGAAGCCTACTATATTCCAACTGAAAAGGAGATAGTTGTGGGTAGCTAGGCTGAAAGAATAGTGCAGGAGGGAAATCTTTCCCAATGACTTGCAGCTGTACTGATTACCAAGGAGTGGAAACATCTGTGCCTGCCCAATCAGTTTGGGGGATATAAAAGAGTGGGTTAGACAACCACTGGTTATAGGTACTTGTACTTTTGGTTGGTGCTTGAGAGCTTGCTGGAGTACGAGAAGAAGGCTGCTGGCTGTGCTGTGAGAAGGAAAGGGACATGGTATTGTGCAAGAGTCAGATATGGTGAAATGTTGTGTGAGGGACAGTCGGGATTAGGTGGCCAGGAAAGGGACAGCTTGGGTTTAGCTAGTCATGCAGAGTAAGGGGAGTCTGTACTGTGTGAAGCTGCCTATAAGAAAAGGAGTCAGAGTTACCTGGGAGAGGTATATGAATGAAAGAGTGAGGGTTGTGAGGAAAGAAGTTAAGAGATGAAGGCATGTAGAGTTTGCTACTAAAGGACTGGTGGTGATACCAGCCGTGTCCATCTTGACATAACCGCAACAGATAGTGGTGGCTTATCAAGGGGCCTGAGCCACTTTAGAAGTGATTGGCACTGAAGCACAGCTCCTCCTGGCACTCTGATTGCCAGTGCTGGGCTGGATGTTCAAAGGAGGGTCTCCTCTGCACATCATGCAACTGATGCTACATGGAATAAGTGGATCACACTGATTGTATGACAAGGTTCAATAGGGAACCCCAGTTATCCATGAATCTTGGATGTGATCATGAACTGGCCAGAAGGCAAAGGTTTCGGAATATCCCCAGAGGAGAAGAGGGCATGTGCTGAAGAGGCCCTACTATATAATAAATTACAAGAAAGGGAGAAGCAGTATGCCTTCTTTATTGATGGATCCTGCCATCAGTTTGAAGAGGTAAAAGGCATCCAGTTGGCCTCAAACATTGCCAAACAAGAGAAACGGCCAATGCTTTGTTTCTATAATGATTCGTGGATGGTGGCAAATGCTCTGTAGGGGTGGTTGCAGCAATGGAAGCAAAAAAACTGGCAGCACAGGGGCAAACCCATCTGGGCTGTTGCATTATAGAAAGGTATTGCTACCCAGGTGGAGAACCTGGTTGTGAAGGTACATCACGTAGATGCTCATATACCTAAGAGTTGGGCCACTGAAGAATATCAGAACAACCAGCAGGTGGATTAGGCTGCTGAGATTGAAGTGGCAACATAAGGGTGAATTATTTCTAGATCAGTGGGCCCATGACACCTCAGGCTAGCAAGGAAGAGATGCAACATATAGATGGGCTTGTGATCTGTGATCGAGGGGTGGACTTGACTGTGGACACTATCGCACAGGTTATCCAGGTATGTGAAACATGCTGCAATTAAGCAGGCCAAGCAGTTAAAGTGTCTTTGCTATGGAGGATGGTGGTTGAAATATAAATATGGGGTAGCCTGGCAGATTGACTTTATCATACACCCACAAACCCACCAAGGCAAGTGCCATATGCTTCCAATGGTGGAAGCAACCACAAGATGGCTGGAAACACCCTGTGCCACATGGCACTGCTCAGAACACTATCCTGGGCCTTGGAAAGCACATCTAATGGGGACACATTACTCCAGAAAGAATTGAATCAGACAATGGAACTCATTTCCAAAACAAACTCATAGACACCTGGGCCAAAGAACATGCCATTGAGTGGCTGTATCGTATTCCCTATCACATACCAGCCTCTGGAAAGACTGAATGATGTAATGGACTGTTAAAGACTACACTGAGAGCAATGGATGGTGGGACTTTGAAACATTGGGATATACATTTAGCAAAAACCAGCCTGGTTAGTCAACATCAGAGGATTTGCCAATTGGGCTGACCCTGCCCAATCAAAACCTTTATGTGTTGTAGAAGGGGATGAAGTTCCTCTAGCGCATAGTAAAAAGAAGCTGAGGAAAAATCTGGCTTATCCCTACCTCAGGCAAAGGCAAACCCATTGTGCTGGTTTTGCATTAATTGACACTTAGAAGAGGGAATCCATGGAAGTTTTCTCCTTGAGAACTACTTCTGTGAGTTGATGGGACCAATTGGAGACTGGTTTGGTTGTTGACAGCCTGGGAAACTAATTGGAAGATTTGGTTTGCCTCTGTGAATTCACATTTGGAAGTGAGCAAACCCAGGAAGAGTTTCTTTTCTAGCAGGAGTGCAGGTAACAGGGGCAGGGCTGGGCCCCCTGTCTGTGAAGCTGGCATGTCCTGGCAGGGAGGAGGGGTGGCTATTGGCAGTGGGTGCTGTAGCTGGGGCCCAGGGAGGCTGATTGAGATCCTGGCCATCCTCCTCTCCTTTTCAAGAGCAGCTGCTACTGTTTCTGGCCTGGGCCAGCCCTTCCCAGTGTGGCCTGAGTCTCCTGAGATCCTGGCACAGCTCAACCATGGCCTGGCCACAGCCTCTGCATCCCCCATGTGAGATCTTAACTCTTTCAATGCTCAGATAAAACTTGCAGACCTTCAAACCTCCCTTGAGTGAGAGGAAAAAAGAACAGAGAGAAGACACCAAGGTCAGTGAAGCAGGAGTCAGCTTCCAGATGGAAGGAGAATAAGGAGACACCATGAATTTAGGCCGAAAATCCTTTTGTAAGCCATGGAGATAAGACTGTACTACACTAAAAATTCCTTAAACCGTAAAGAAAAACATGGGGGGTTGGAGTGCCCAACTTGTGAATCATGAGCAAAGGCACCTGTGTTGTAGACCCTTTGCCCTGAGGGAAGAAGGGGGATCTCTGTTTCTGGGGATGAAGTATAAACGAAGAAAAAGAGGTGAAGAGAACCTTTACTTTTAAACAGTTCATTCTTAAAAGTAAATACCCCATGAGTTTAACATGACCTATAAGCACAGCTCTGGGAAGGCTGTAAAAATGGGCGGAGTTTCACAATTGCAGATTCCCGGGTGGCTGCTGTTCATGGAAAGTGAAGCCACGAGAGAACTGATTTGGTTTTTTTTTCTTCTGAAGAAATCCCTATAGCCTAACAAGGGGAAACTCCTCTCCCTGGAGTAAACTGAAAAAGATTATTTTTAAGTTGATAACTGACTGAAGTGTTTCTGCATGTTGTTGTTAAGAAAGAAAAGAAAGTGTGGGAGAGGGGAGGAGGGGTGGTCTGAAGGTTTTATTCTGAATTTATTATTTCTTTATGTTTTTAATAAAGTTTTCTTTGCACCCTTTAAATTTTAGGCCTGCCTTGCTTTTTCTCCTAATCCTATGTCACAGCAGAAAATGAGTATATTAAAATTAACAAATCTAAACCACTACACTAATTGGTGTTTCTGCCTGGTTCAAACTAAAACCAGGACATCCATCCATGAGATTGCTTTCACTCAAGGACCTGGGTGCACTTGGTGGGTAATGTGGAAGGATGGGGAAGTCTGTGTGCCTCAAGGGGATTTGATTTGAGGTGAGAATTGCCAATGAATTAAACTGTATGGTGTTAGTAACTATATAACACTGTATTATCACCTCTGTGGCAGCTATATGCATCATCACACTGGGCACCTTGTGACATATATCTTTACTATGTCCATTCTGGAAATATGAACCTGACTTCCCTCTGGTTGGCACATTAATGAAGAATGAACTTTCATAAACCAGAACAAATGCAGCAGTGATGGAATCAGAACTGGCTTCAAGATGCAACATTCAAACACCATCCACCATCTTTCCTGCCTAAAAGACTCTTAGGACAGATGGGACCCCAAAGTCATGGACTAAATTAACTCAATGGACTTTTATAGGGATGTTCCATAGACTAAGGGAATTATATCTGTCTGTATATCTATCAAAAAATAGGAAAGGTGATGGCGTATTGGGAACTGTGGGACCTGGCATGATGCAAATGGTATGGAATAAGGGGTGGATACTGTCCAGATTTCATCTGGGATACAGTTCATTTTTTTTCTTAGTAGCTGGTAAAGTGCTGTGCTTTGGATTTAATATAGTGTTGATAACACACTGATGGTTTGATTGTTGCTAAGTGGTGCTTACCCTGAGTCAAGGGCTTTTCAGTGTCTCATGCTCTGCCAGTGGACAGGTGCGGAAAAGCTGTGAGGGAGCAGGGCCAGGACAGGTGACCTATGGCCAAAGGGATCTTTTATAAGACAGAACATCATGCCCAGTATATAAACTGGAGGATTTAACACAGTCCAGTGGAATGTTGACTGATGTGCTAATTTGTAGTAATACTGAACAAGTTTAGGCCACAGTGGACATATCTGAACAAATCCAGGCCTTGCTCCGTATTGGGTGCACCAGCCAAACTATATTTAGCTGCTTTTCTCCATGTTTTGCTGCCTAGTTGTTTTTCTGCATATTTTACTGTTCTTTCACACCCTTAACTGTTTTCTGTATATTTCTTAGTTTAGACCAGTGTTTATAACAGGTGCACGGGATGAGCAATTTTTAGGTGTTTTTCATCAACTTGTTGAGACCCTTCAAGGCCACTGAAACATAAACTGTGTGAAATCGGGAGAGAAGGAGCTGAAAAACAGAATACTGAGATTAGAAGACCCAAGATAAAGGTGGGCGGCGAAGCTTTGGACGACCACCAATCACCGCCTTTAGGGGGCTTGTGCAGGTCACGTGAACAGCATAGAACCACCAATTAAGAAATGCGTGATCGCGTGGACAGTAGTTTTAGAATGTATAACTAGGGCTAAAAAGTAAACAATAAATTGGCTTCTGCATAATCATTGGTTTGCTGTCCAGAAGTCCTGTTTCTCCCGCACTAATTCCAAACCTCTATTTAGACCTGGAATTAACGCCTTCCTGTTTGCCATCTGCGCCTGTTGTGGTGGCTTATTTTATGGGAACTTCCCTTTTTGACAGTATTTTGAGACAAGTAAACTGCATTCTTTAAGTCCTGACAGTGCTCAAGTGCTTAGACCCAGAGCTACCTCCTCAAATGATATCTGGATTTGGAGAGCTCCTGAGATGCCCAAAAAATATATAATTTTACAAATCATCCACAATGTAAAAAAATGATATATTGACACAAAGCCAAAGATGACAAATATACCAAAACTTAAGAAAAAAAAAAAAATCACAACCACTACTGGTATATTACACAAGGAAAAGAGACAAGGGTGAGAGGAATGTCACATTTGTCTTTACAAACAAGCTGTAGATCTGCTGGTAGATAAGGCTAGCACTAAGAGATAAAAGAAACAATGGGTTGGATTCCACTGATTGATGAATGGGAAAAGAGATTTGCCTTTACAAGCAAACTGTAAATTTGCTGGTAAATGAAACTGGGTATTGGAAGATGAAAGAAGCAACGGGGGAAACTATGAATTCTATAAGAATTAAAAATTAAAAGGAAGGGTTATACATTAGAGGGGAATCTCATGTGTCAGGCGTTCCGGGAAGTCTGTGCCTCTCAAGTACCTCAGCCAATGGGGAAAGAGAGAGGGAAAAGCGGCTGGGAAAATAGGATAAAAAGGGAGGCTGTGTCCTCCAAAAATTTGAGAGATCCCAGGGGAATGCCCCATGGCCTCTCCCTTTATTCGAATAAATCAAAAAGGACTCCTCTGTCTCCTTTTTGGACATAAACCTCTGGTGTTTGTGGCTTAATTTTCCTTACACACCCAAGCGCTGGATATTGTCCCTTTTATCACTTATTAAACTTTAAAAAAATAATTTTAAAGAGTGAGCTCTGTTTCTCACAGAAGGTTTCTTTCTTTCCCCGCAGTTTTGATGACAATGGCACCTAGGTATGCCAAAACATCATGCATATGCCAGCACCCAAAGCACAGCACTCCCTGTTGCAGACAGGTAGAGATATTATAAAAGAAAGGCCTTATAAAATATGGTTTAGGTCCTGCTACTCTAGCTAGGCTAGAATCAGCTTGTAAGTTCCCATAAGGAAAATATATAGGAATGAAGGCAGGTAACACAAACTATTCTTAGAGAGAAAAATTGTTTGCACCTGCATAAACAATAAATCTGTTCCATGAGAATCAGTAAAGAAAATATGTAAACCTATCTAGAGAGAAAATTTGATAGACATATACAATAGCCCTTACCAACTAATGAACTGAGTTTCACTGTATTGCTGACCAATTATGTTTAACACAGTGCCATCTGATATTTTCTAAAAATATGAGCTTTGTGAATAAAGACTGAGCTTCCCTGCTTGAAGGAACTTGAGTCCTGTCTGCTCATTATTGCAACACTCCCCAACACCACACTGCCAGACAAGACCATGGCTCCCAGCCTGTCAACACCATCACACAGACATTTTCCCTGCTCCAAAAGCTTCGATAAAATATATGACAATGTGAGATGTTGCATAGTGATTTTGTCATTATAGAAATACACCATGGGATCAATATAAACAAGAATACTAAACTCAAAGTAAAGCATTGACATGAGACACAGGAAAATATAATAATTTCATTATATTTGTTAAAATCAGTTTGCTGTGAATTGCTAGCTTTTTGCTGTTATGTATTTTTTGCCATTATAATTATGAATGGTACTCACTTTTTAGGTATAAGGAAAATGCAAGCTTGTGCAAACATGAAAAGACTTGTCACCGCTGTTACCTGCTTGCTAGGAGTGTAACCTAACAACATGTTCGAGCCTTGTGCAGACCTGGTGGGGGCTTGTAGCCACTGCTGCTTGAGTGCTAGCCAACACGTTCGGGCTTGCTTGGACTTGTACCCCAGCATTGTAGGCATGACACAGCCCCACAAGAAACTGCCTATAAAATGGGCAGTGACCAAGAGTAGAACAGACGTGTTGGTGGAGCGCAGACTCCCTGCATGCCCAGCGCTGCTTGCCCATTCCTTATCAATGAATTAATAAATTGCCTTATTGATTAACCTACACAATTGTGGTGAGTAATTTATAACAACAATAGCTCTCATAGAAGCAGAATGTGATCCTTGCTGTTGGAAGGGACCTTAAAACTTCAGCAAGTGAAACCACCAAATCCTCCTACTAGAGCTCTAACTAGATTAGTTGGTTCAGCTCCATCTCCAGAGGACTCTTGGATACCCCTCCTCTTGGGGCACAGGGGCTCAAGGCCATCCCAAATGCAAGACCTTTTGCTTACAAACAGCCTTATGGGGGGCATTTTCTTCTTTGCTCCTCAGCCATCTCAGGCAAAAAGGTAGAGAAAGTACAAGACTCCTGTTACAGGCACACATACATGGGACCACAGCCAGGGACCCAATCCAGCAGGACGAGGAGCAATATATATACCCAAAGGAAGTCTTTCTTCCTTATCCTCAGAAGCTTCAAATATAGGAGCTGGGGCAGCTGTATCCAAGAACACATCCAACAGTCAAGTGCCTACACCCAGAGCCACCTCCTCAGAAGCTACCGCCACCACACCACCGCCCACTCCACAAAGCCCTTGGTCCAGGAAGGGACTCCCCAGGTTCTTCCAAACAACATCATTTCACAACCCTTCCAAATGTGAAAAGATTAGCTAATAACAAAGAACACACAAGGGAAACAGACCACAACCAACACCATGGTCATTACAGACAGAAGAGACTCACTCAGGCAGAAAAGACTCAACCCTGGGCAGCCTGTTCCAGTGCTTGACAACCCTTTCCATGATATCCAGTCTAAGCCTCCACTGGTGCAACTTAAGTCCATTTCCTCTTGTTCCATGGGAGAAGTCACCAACACCCACCTCACTACAACCTCCTTTCAGGTAGTTGTAAAGAGTAATAATGTCTCTCCTGAGCTTCCTTTTTTCCAAGCTTAACAACCCCAGCTCCTTTGGTCACTCCTCCTAAGACTAGCCATAATTACACTTAGAAATCTACACTTTTGACTAGAATTTTCAGCATGCGTTGTTTACTGGATTATAAAATAAAGTTGCCTGAGTTTGAGACAGGTGATCAGGCTGTGCAGCTGAACAGGGTTTTGTCTAGGACATCCCTGTATTTACCTTAGAATATCTGACTCTGTCCCCAGACTCCACACGAAAGACCTTTATTTATAGCATTCATCCAGTGATACGTCTTTTCAGATCACTGCTCGTTGTTGTTGTTCCATTTCTGCGTCTAGAGATACACCGAATCACTTAATTCGGTGACTTTTCTCAGTAACATACTACCAAATGCTCTCTTTAAGATCCTTATCCTAGTTTTCTGAAAACAAAATTATTTACCTTTCTGCAATCTAGGCAAAGGCTCTTTGTGAATCTAACTCTCAGCTTCATTCATGCCATTTACATTCTCGATGCAGGTAAAGAAGAAAACTTCATATGCTCTCCCTCCTGCAGCTCACCTGCATTTGTTGCCATGATACACATGCAAAGATCTCCACCTATGAGTGTTGGAAAACATACCAGTTTAAAAAATTTTGTATAACTTTAGTCAAGGAGTTTTGTTTGCCTTTGCCCCAGGAAATTTTTCTTTTTCTTTCCAGGGCATTGTTCCACCAGGTGGGGTCTGAACTCAACATATCAACAGACTGGGAAGTAGCCCAAAAGATAATGAGCCATCAGCGGCCATTAAAGGAACGACAGTGGCCATCTATTAACATCTATCATCAGGTGCCACCTCTGGCAGAGTTGGAGACATCTGGTCCAGAAAGGGCTGATAAGAAAATTGAAGAATGAAGATCTACTTAACATCTGAGGCGAGGAGATTTGTATCCAATGGGAAACTGGATTCTGGGGGTTGCTCAACTCTGGAATAATGATATTTAAAACTGTGCATCTCTATGATTTTTGACTGTATCAAGTTTGGGAGAAAATCCTGCAAAAATGTGTCATGGAATGAATTATCCTCTCTGCACATCTGGGCTATGTGTGGATGATATGATTCCTGTGGTACATCCTGGCCAGAACAACATCTCGGCCAGAATAAAGTAATGACTCTCTAACATGAAAAATGTTTTTGGAGGTTTTTCGTCTTTCCCACAGTTTCGGTGACATGAGCACTTTCAACACCTGTCAGATGCACCTACTGACTGCCAATGTTTACTTGCTGTTCAATCCTACCTCTTGGTAAAAGAAAACATTGACACACAGACTTCAACTAGATTAGACAAGAGCTTATACTCTCCCTAAAACAATTTAAAATTTCTCCATTCAAAAGCACGGAGCACATTTGCTTCTATTCGTAAATTGACATTTTCACTGTATCAATTTATACCACCTAGAAAACTGGATGATTAAAAAAACAGCAGATAGAACATAGAGATAAACTCTCAGTCACTATCAAATTATTCATTTGTGTTGCACAAATGATCAACACTGAAGATAACTTGTTTCAAATGAAATAAACCAAGCCATTTACTTACCATTGGCAGCCTGGATTGAAGCATCTGGAGATCATCATAACCATAAATCTGCTTAAAGACAGATAAAAAATAAAACATTATAACACATTTCCCTGATGACGATCAATTTTGGGCTCTGTTTAAACAGTTTGACTTAGTCTATTTTAAAGATGTTGCGGTGGTTTGTAAAGGTTTCCATAAATTTTTACCTGCTGAGACCTGGGCAGTCTCCCTTGTACCCAACAAGGGCCAATCAGTGTCAGATTTTTAAGACTGACACATTGTTACACCAATGAGAAAGTTTATATGTCTTTGTGAAACACATGTAAAGACAAAAAACCCCGGGAAAGCTCTCTTTCATTTCCGGCCTCTCAGAAGGTAACTAGCCTGGCTAGAGCCAAGCCCGGCACGGTCTGCAGCTGCCCGGGCAGGGTATTGACTCTTTCTCTACCCAGAAGAAAACTTACAAACACTTTATTCTCTTTCCTAAGTAAAAAAACCAAACAAAAACCAAACAAACAATAAAAAAAACACCCCAAAATAATAATACACACAAAATCAACATGAAAACACCGAAGTCAAACAGAAAAAAGAATCAAGTCCCAGATAAGAGAAAGAGTTGTGGACTGAAATTTCTCCCTTTTTAAAACTATGGAGAAAAAAACTCGTTTCCCTATAATACATAAAAATATTATAGAGTAAATATAACTGTTCTAGCTGTAAATATAAGCAGAGGCATTAGAGTAAGCAAATGTCGAAATGACTGTAATCCCCTGAGTTTGAATAGCGAGAAAATAAAAACCCCTGCTGCTCCCCAGGGAAAAAGAAAAAAAAAACTTTTTTCAAAAATAACGAAAGCTTTTGTTTGAAGTGTTATAATGCTTAAAGTGTGCTCCATAGTTAATATAGTCCTCAACAATGGTTCTAAAAAAACTATTAGTTAAGAAAAAAAATGTTTACATAGAAATCAAAATTCCATTCTCCTGGGTGGCTGATCACTATAACATTAAAACCACGAAAAAACTGTTTCTTGGAAAGAAATCTCCATAAATTGAAAAAAAGAGAGTCTACTCTCCCAAGTAAATTGGTAAAAAAACTATTTTAAGGCTAGTAAACTAACTAAATTGTTTTCTGTACATTTTCAGTGTAATAAAAAAAAAAGTACAGAAGGTGGGAGGAAAAGTAGTCTAAAATTTTATTCTAAGGTTTTTTCTTATAGTTTCTAGTTACAGTTTCCCTTTGTACTATTTAAAGTTAAAACTGTTTTGCCTTCCTCCTAATCCTATTGTACAACAAAAGAAAATTCAAATTAGTAAACCAAAACCACTACACTAAATTAATATTTCTGCCTGGTTATCAACTGAAACCAGAACAGATGTACAGATATACGTCACATTGTGCTATCATGGTGCACTGTAGCATTTTAAGGCTAGTAGAGCAAAGCTTAAAATGGCTTTTCACTCTGATGTTTCCTTGTGACAGCAGTCCTCTGAGAATATTACTGTCCCATGTTCAATATGGTTTTTGCAGATGCATAATTCATCAAATTGTGAAAAATCTACAGGGCATTTAGAATTGGGAGTAAGAGCAACAGCCTTCCTTGCTGTAATAATTACTTCTGAAAATAGCAGGATTTAAGATTTGATGACTAGACCACAAAGCAACCTATGGTATCCCCTCGCATTTGGTGTGATTTAGAAGAATTATTAGAATTAAGTTTCTGATTCAAAAAACAGATAACCAAAAATATGTTGATCCTGGTCAGACTTTTAAAAGTTTGTGCAATCTATTTAAGTATGACAGACAGGACACATGACACGTTTCAACCATTACTATGCACTTTTACTATTACCTTACTATGTAATACTATCTACTCCAGTAAAACAAACCTAAATGGGGCTAATTTTATTCAAAGGTCCTAAAACCTGATAATGCTGAAAACCATAGCAACATGCATGTTTAGCTTCAACAGCAGCCACATCATGTCTGTACCAACACTTAAACAGTTTACTATCAACAGTAAACCCTCACTGAATACATTTAACATTCTTCATCATCTGGAACAAGATTTCCAGGTGCAACATGTGCCAACAGAAATGCCTTAGCATAGACAACAGCAGGTCTGGATGGCTCACTTGCACCAAGGCTTAAGCAATCAAGGACAAGCAAATTGCTTACTGGGTAGGCAGGCAGAAGTCCTCCAGGTCCCACAATATACTGGTTATGCAACAAGGGTGGTACACCTTGAGGCAGATTTGGGGGAGCTTTGCCTGTAGAATTAAAATACAGGCACATTAACAAGTCTTTAGAAAAGAAAATAATTCAGCATTGAGACAAAATAACTCACAAGTCCTGGCAGCTGCACTGTCTTAGTTTGTAAAAGCAGAACTACACAGAAGAATTTTGTGCTGGTTGATGAAAATGCTCAAAATAGCCTGGAGAGTTTAATCACATCTCAAGGAAGGGAAACCACAGGCTACTTAAGACTGAAGATTCCCATCAGAGAACAGTCCAATTTTGTTATTTACTCTGTCCAAGAGAATTACAAGAATTACAGCAATGTCTCCTTTCCTTGGTCCTCTCCTGAAGGCAAAATTCAGGCATTGTTTTCAGTCTAAGAGCAAATTATCTCCTTTCATTTTCTGCTCTGTCAACACATTGCCCCTTATCACCAGCAATAGACTGGAAAGCACTAAATGTTGCCAGCATACTTTTTGTGGGTGACTTACTGCACCTGGGAATAGCAAATTGGAGCAGTTTCAATTGCCTACATGAAGCAAAACTAGGAAGCAGAAAAGTTAAAAAAAAAAAAAAATGCACTTTGACCAGTCATCAGACACTTTATTTACAAGCTATGGAAATGAGAAATTCTTCTGTAATTAAGTCTGATCTAAATATTTAAATAATTCACTTCCCTCCCTAGGACTTCTGTTGGGGAGGATGTGGCAGGAAAGCCTTAGTTACTGAATTACCATGAAACAATAGGATGGCCCCTGGAGGCAATCCCCTCTTGATTAAACAATGCCCCTCAGCCAGAGAGCAACTCCAAAGGGCACAAAAAGACTTGCCAGCGCCCATAGATTAGGTCTTAGAGTTTAAAATGTAACACACTATGCTAAAATCATGGTTCCTATAGGCTATATGTAAATGCTATAGAATTTGTATCTTGTAGTACATTGGTTAGTGGAAATTAGAATATTTATCATGGAAGATGATTTACTCTATTGCAAACGGAAATCGCTCTCTTATCTTCTCTTGCTTTTACTCTTACCTCTAATACCTCTCTTCTTTCTCCCCCCCTTGCTCCTCTTAACTTTAATGCCTCTTCTTTCTCTCCCTCTCTCTCTCTACCACCCCCTTGCTCCCTTTACCTCTAATACCCCTTGCTCTCTTCTCTTGTATCGCCTTCTTGCTCTCTTCTCTCTCTCTCTCTCCTTTTTATCTCTCTTGTCCTGCTTTGGGGCTATGCCGGGCAGCTCCTAGCAGGCTCTTTTATAATAAACTGCAACTGTAACATTTAGCCTACACAGAGCGTTTGAGTTTTGTCCCTGACGACCCGTCCATCCCTATACAAAGTAACCAGGAGACTCCTGCAGACTTCCTTTTAGCAGTTCAGGCTGATTAGAAAAGAAAGAGAATTTAGCTTTGCTTTCACTTCAGTGCAAGAAGCCTTCCAACCTTCCCTCTGTGGTTCCTTTTTCTGAAGTGCTATTTTGTGCGGAATGACCCAGACATCAGACACTTTTTTCCTTTCTCTAGATGTGGCAATAGGAATGTGGCGTATGATAATGAACACTCTGCAGTATATTTTGACACTGCCAAATGAATTCAAGTCACAGAGAAGACTGAAATTAAAGCTAATGTGAACTCACAGCAAAGTGCTGAATATAACCTGGAATGCAAACAGGGTGAATCTCCTAGTCCAAAATTTCCAAAGTCAGAATTGCTCTGGTTTCTATTTATAAAGCTCTTTGCAGATGGAATATGCAACATAAATGCCACATAATGTCCTAAGAAATATCTCAAATACACAAACCCAGCAAATTATATTTTATGACCCAGAAAACAAAGCATACTGAAAATGCTAGTCAAGAGTGTGGATTTCTTAGCATAGCTATGGCTGGCAAGATACTAAACTGATAGTCCTGCTGACTGAAGTCCTCTGTCTCTCTACATAAACTTAACATTGCAAACCTGAAGACATTAAGGGAGCTGCCCGTGTGGTAGCAGACACACTGGTAACATTCAGGCCAAGGCTAGCTGTAGTGTTCATACTGCTTTCCATGCTGACAACTGAAGAGGTGGTGCCTGTGGCTGAGGTTGAAGTAGTTGAAAAAGTTGCTGAAGGCTGAAGAGAAGTTGTGTTCTCAACACTAGTGTGCTAGAAAGGAGACAAAAAGAATGAGAATCACAGAGCAAATGAGGCATAGTGAAAGATGCGGCGGGGGGGGTGGTGAAGGGAACAAAACTAAAAATCAAACCCAAAAATTTTTTAAGTAACACCATCACATGTATATTCCTTTAAGCTAGTATTTGTTAGGTTAAATAAACTATATTCTTCCAAAAGACAATATTTGTTTTCAAAATACAGGACACTGCTACTGTGATTTCCTCAGTGCATTTGTGGAATTTAAAAGATTAAAACTGCAGTGCCCCACAACAAAATCAATGTGTTAAACTGAAATACAAACAAAATGTATTACAGGAACACATGAAGGTAAAGGAGTTCCTGGTTTGAATCCAGCACAATACAGTGCTTTTAGCTGTAAGCTGATCACACCTGCAAAACAGCGTTGACACACAGAAGCCAAAAAGAACTATGACAAAAAAAAAAGGAGGACATTTTTGTAAGTGTGATTTTAAAGTTACATGTATAGCAGGGGTGGAGCATTACGAACCAAATTCAAGCATAAAGAAAGGCAGTAACCTATCTGTACATACCAACTGAGATTATACAGGCAGTCTCTCTCTGACTTTCATTTGTGCAATCTCATCTAGAGCACTGTGTTCACTACCATTTGCCTTGTTATCTCTATGCGTTAAATATACAGGTGATGACAATGTCATATGGTAAACTCTAAAATCATCTGTCTTGAGGCATTTGTCATGACACGTACCACTCTATCACCTGCACTTTGCCAGCTAACCTCTCCAGTGGAGACTGCGAACAGTCCACATTTTAGAGCAGTTTCAGACAGCCACATCTAAAGTTTTATTTGTTTTTAAACACATTTGTTATAAGAAATTCTTTCTATATTCCATCCCCCCTTGCTGGCACAAAAATTTCCTCTACAGTGTGTGACTGGAAAGTCTCTTTAACAGCTAGTCCTGATCTAGTACAAATCTCAAGTGGTAAAGACTTTTTTACCACTAGAGAGCTGGCAATTCTCCTTCCCTGAGAGATAAAGCTCTTGTTTCGGTTATTAGCATATTGGAACACACTGACCTAAGAGAGGGTCTTAATCATCAGATAAGCTGACTATATGCCAAATATCTGTGGAAATGCAAATAGGACTTACCACATGTGATGTGCTTGAAGACAACACTGAGGCAGGGGAGAGGCTGCTCTGATGATTGGAAAGGGAGCTAAAAACAAATTGCAAAGTGTTAATAAAATTATTTTTTCCTATAACATTTTTAATATATATCTATGTGTGTATACACACACTTACACATATATACAGAGTAGGTAGTAGAATATTAGTTAAAGAATAAAAATTGTAGCTATGTGTACACATATACACACTGTAGAATAATAAAGAAAAAATTGTACAAGCGTGTATATATATATATACACACCTCCCTAACATTTTCCCTTTAACTAATATCCTACTACAGTTTAATGAAAAAAATGAAGTACAGAGACAACTCTTACTAACAAGAAACATCTAAAACACCATTAACTTATATTTATCAAATCACTATATTTTTAGAAAAAAACCTGCTGGTTCAGGAATTGCGTAGCAATGACTCTAAAACATGCAAAGTCCAAACCCAGAACTCTCACACAAACACATGGCTTGTTTCTTGTTCTTTCCATAAGCAACTGCTGCTGCTTGCCACAGGGTACAAGTATTAATTAGGTGAGATAGTGCTTTGGTTTGACTCATTATGGTATTTCTCACATAACCTGCATAATATTAGTTCAACCAATTAGAACTTCAGGGTATTTGCCCCATACTCCACCAAAAGCCTCAAGAAACTCACAAAAGACAGGGCTCAAAAAAAAACCCCAACAAATGAAGAGTATCTGTGAAAGCCCAAAAGTCAGCCATACTACTAGAGAATCTGTCAATTTAATCAAGGCCAATTCATATCACTACACACTACCAAAAACAATTTCCTCTTTGAAAAGATGAAACAGAACTATTAGTTCAGTTTTATACATACACTGTAAAATATGAAAATAAAGAATCCCCTGATGAAAAACATTTACAATAGCTTTGCTTTAGAAAACAACTCCACCTAAGCAGCATCTTTTTTTCCTAACTGACCAGGCCTGTGAACTTTTGGCACTAACAGCAGTACTGACGTACATCTGTAATTCAAAGATCTTCCTGAAAAGTGACTGAAATGCTTTCTAAACATTTACAGTGATAGAAGTTATACCTTACATTCAAGATTAAGAACATAACTTACAGCACTATAAACAAATTGAACACGGACAAAGCAAAGATATAAAAACTATATATGGTTTGGTGCTCAAAAAAACCCTCCTCACGTCAAATCAGAAGCCAAAGAGATCCTAACCATAGCAAATATTTTAGTGTCCTCTATGGAAATAGTCACAAGAAAATACAGTAGTTTTCATAGCAAAGTTGCAGGCTAAATTATATACCCTAATTAAAGGGCAAACATTTCTGGCAGCTCTTTGAGGTGTGAAACCAGAATCAATCTTGGCAGTTCCATAGATTAATTTTACTTTGACCCTTTAAAGCTGTTTTCTGCCTGCAGAAATTACGACACCACTTCAAACACCAAGGAAAGAAACACTTCAGTCCTACATATGTTTTTAAACCCCTCCTGTGGAGACCCAGAAAGGCATTCCCTAGTTAGTTAACATGAGAGGCCTCTCTCAGCTGCCTCCTCTTGATAATGAATCCTGTTCTATCCGGCCAAAGCAACCCCTGTTCTATTTTCTGATCAGCCCTGTGCCCTCTCCCTGTTCCTCAGCCTTTCGGTCACTCCCACCCTGTTTCCCATTTGGCCCCCATGCCCTAACCCCATCCTTTTGATACCCTCATGTCCCCTGGTAATTGGTCTCTGATGTTTCTTCCCCTGCCCTGCTCATCCCATGTACTTAACCTGGACCCTCACAAAGCCTTTGCTTTTGTCTCTGAACCATGGACCGTGCATACATGTGGCTGAAATAAACATCTCTGTGAAACCCCTGCAAACGCCTTTCCTGCTTCTTTACCTGCTATCACCCCAAGCAACACCCAGATCGCAATACACTCCTTTGCCCACTCTCCCCAGCTCTTCTAAAAGCCTTAATTCACTATCTGACCTATGGTAGAGACCGACAAGAGCCACCAGCACAACCAAGCCAGACGTGCTTGGAATTCAAGAATCATGTTTCATGGTGCTTTGTCTCTGACCAACAGCATCAATCCTCCAACTAAAATTTCTACCAATGTACACAGCTTTTCAACAAAAAAATGTGGAGATATGTTTTCAATGTGAATTAATTAATTCTTGTTGTTTGACACATTTACCATTTTATTCAACAGAAAACACTAGTGTATTAAGAGACTATGCCCTAGCTGTGAAACAGAAAAAAAACCTGTGATAGCCCACAAAATTAGTTGCTTATATTAACAAATACAGTACAAAGGTGAGTATTAAAACATAACAAGCACAGCCTCAGGATGTTACCTGCCCAAGGACAAAGCTCAGGTAACAGGCACTAAAAAAATCAGACAGACAGTGTGTATGAGCTGAGCTGTGCTAAATGCACTTCCAGGAACACTAATCTGACGTTTCAAAGTGTCTTGAGGAAATGTCTTCGAAAATGGCACACACTTTCCCTGTGGAATCATTTCCATTTTCTAATTTTAAGAAATACAAATATAAATGAAAACATGATATTTCAAAATTAGCCAAGAAGTAAATTGTTAGGGGATAATTTCAAACATACAACACTAAACAAACAGCAGGCACTGCAGAAAAAGAAGGAAAAACAAACGGGAAATCAATTTAGCTGACATGATCGAAGCAAGAGGTACTTGAAACACAGAGATGTTTATATACCACTGTCCTGGGTAGCCAAAAATGTTACTAAATTCCATATCTATCTGTGCCCAAAATTGTTACTGTCTCTTTAAGACTCTGCAGCAGTAAAACAACTGCACAAGGGCTGGGAGGTGCCTAGATTTTTTGAGGTTGAGGCACTCAGGCAGAGCTCTCTCTTGCCTCATGGCTCTGGCTTTTTTCCCTTTGTTCTCGCAGGGAGATAGAGCCAAGGCATCAGTGAGCAGAGGCTCTCCTTTGGGTTTGTGTTTTTCCTAGAGGGTTGCCTCAGGTACTTTTGTTTTTCTGAGAGGTGGTCCTGGACTGCCTCAAAGCAAATTCCATAAGCGCCTGCCTGCAGCTTCAAGAACAGAACAGTCCCACTCCATACAATCGCCCCAGCCCAGCAGTAGTGCCCAGTGAAGATGGGAAGGCGCAGTCTGAGTTGCCCCATCTGGCTGCCTTGCCATCTTCTGCCAAGAGGAAGGCAAAGACCCTCCATGAGTTCCAGCTCTTGACCAAGTTCCAGCTGCCAGAGTGGGCCAGCCACCTTCACCAATGCAGCTGCTGCCACCACATGCTGGTTATGCATTGAAGGCACCTAAGAAAAAAGCACACTCAGAAGTTTTTCTCTATGAGAGCTTCCTCTGTAAATTGATGGGACCAATTAGAGATTGGTTTAGTTATTGATAGCCTAAGAAAGCCAATTGGAGAAGTTAGTTCGATCTGCGAATCACATTTTGAAACAGGCAAACCCAGAAAAAAGCCTCTTTAATTTCCAGCTTTTCACAAGGTAACATCGACCTGGCCCACCCCCTCCCCACCGCCCTCAATGTGGTCCAGGCCGGGCTCAGGAAGCCGCCGGGCTCCGTTCTCAGCCAGGGGCCCCGATGGCCAGAGGGGGAGGAAAAGCCCTTTGCTAAAATCCTAGCCATTCCCTCCCCCCCCCTCCTCAATATGGCAACAGCTTGGCAGGGCCCTGCCACCGGCTCAGAGCACCTGTGGGAAGGCGAAGTCTGCCAAATCGCCTACGTGGCCTGGGGGACAGGCAGCTGGATTCTGTTTTGGCAGAGCCCCCTCCACGCACCTGCTTACTGGACTTTGCAGTTTTTTGTCTAGATCGCCTCAGCATGGCCTGGGCAGCCTGAGATCCTGGTACGGCTCCCGCATGGCCTGGCCCAGCCCCCTGCACCTTCTGTGTGAAATTTTAACCCTTTCAATGCCCAAGTAAGACTTGCAGACCTCACACCAAAGTCAGTAAAGAGCCAAGTTTCCAGAGAGAAAGTAATTATAGAGATGTCATGAAACTCGGCTGAAAAAAAATCTTTTTGTAAGCTATGAGAGTAAACTGTACTGCACTAAAGATTCCTATAAATTGTAAAAAAAAAGAGAAAATTAAAGTGCTTAGAAAAAAAGATCCTTTGCCCCGAGGGAGAGGAGGGACCACTGTTACTGAAAATAAAGTATGAACAGAGAAAAAAGAAATGAAGAAAACTTTTACTTTTCAACAGCTTACCCTTAAAAGTAATACCCCATGAATTTGGCATGGCCCACAAACACAGCTCTAGAAAGGCTGTGAACATGAGAAGAGTTTAACAATTTTGCAGACTCCTGGGTTGCTGCTATTAATGAAAAATGAAGACAGAAGAGAACTTTTTTTTCCTCTTGAAAAAAATCCCTATAGCTGAACAAAAAAAACTCCTCTCCCTAAAGTAAACTGAAAAAATTATTTAAGTGAAGGACTGACTAAATGTGTCTCTGTATGTTCTTGTTAAGGTGGTGGAGGTAGGGGGAGGAAGGAGTGGTTTGAAAAATCTTATCCTGAATTTATTATTTTCTTTGTGTTGTTAATAAAGTTTTTTTCTTTATATCCTTTTAAGTTTTAAGCCTGCCTTATTTTTGCTCCTAATCCTATCTCACAACAGAAAATAAGTACATTAAAATTAGCAAACGTAAACTATAACACACCGCTAGAGAGAACAGAGGGGGGAGGGCTGCTGCCATCTTTGTCTTTCCACACATGGCTGTCTGTGTAGGGTGCCATCTTGGGGGAAGGGTTACTCTGCCATTTTTTAATTTCTCCTTGTTCCCAGGGAGTCTGCAATATTTCAGCAATTTTGTAACTAGTGACTATTACTGTTATTATGTTTGCTTTGTTTCTGTTTTGGTTTTTTAGTAAACTGTTATTTTTTCACTTATATCTACTCATATTCATGTCTCCTTATTGGTGGAAAGGCTTAAAACTAAAGGGGAAGTAACTTATTTCAAAGTGTCCACCTCTTAACTTGTCTTAAACTAAGACAACCATGAAAACTTCAGGGCAGCAACTGCTCTGTCATTAAGAAGCGGCCCAGAGCTCATACTTTGCAACCAGAAACATCCTGGCCTCTTCTGAATCTCCCTCCTAATTCTAGTTAATGTCAGAAAAGGAGACCCTGGTGCCTAACAGCCCCATACACAATCACCCTTATGTCTGTCCTTTTCTCACATATGAACCTCTTTCAGTTTATCACAACTCCTACTGTACCTGCTTAACTGTGAGAGTGCACTGCTGGCCAGATCACTGGACTGAGGCAAACTGGACAAAGTTCCTGTGTGCTGCAATGCTGAAGGCAGAAGTGAAGCCGTAGTGGACACCATGTTGGGCAGAGAACCAGCAGAAGGTAGTGAGGGAGAAGGCTCTGTCTTAAGTGCAGGAACTGATGAAGTAGCTGCAACAAATTAACAAGAGACATTCAAAGACAAATGCCAGCATACTTGACATCCCAGCCTGGATTCAAGAACACAGCAGTGTTCTCCCATTGGTTTACAAAAACCTGACCACTAAGAACCAATAACAGTATCAAGAATCAGGCTATTAATGAAAATTCAAACAGCAACATAACTATAATTTTTTCCCTTTAGGCTCTTCACTTACAGCAGGTTTACAATTTTCAATGCTACATGTGTAGCAAAATAGTCTTCTGCACTTCATCTCCCACTATCTGGATTACTACCTTTTGCTCACAAGTCAATCCTCACTTTAAAATTCCTTGCATTTAGTTCCACAAACAGAAGTAATTTGCGGTGTAGAAATCTGCTTTTACCTAAACCTCTGCTTCTTCACTGCAACCTACACAGCACCTTTGATGTTAAAGACTTGGATGGCTAGAGTACAAGAGCACATACAACATATAAGTTCGGAGAACTGAGTCAAATATTTAATTCAGCAGAATAAAAGAAGCTATGAGAAAAGGCTACAACTGGGTACAGCATTAAACACTTTCGATGGCTAAAGAGTTGTCAAATATTGTCTAACTTTATGTGACCTAGATAACAAAAAGCTTTAAGCATAAATAGTGCTTTTTCAGGTACACAGAGTAGAACTTATTTACCACAGATGTACATTTCCAAAGTGAGAGGAATGTTACATTTGTCTTTAGAAACAAGTTGTAGATCTGTTGGTAGTTAAAGTTAGCACCTAAAGATAAAAGAAACAATGGGAGGGATTACACTGATTGATGAATGGAAAAAGAGATTTTCCTTTACAAACAAACTGTAGGTTTTCTGGTAAATGAAATTGGGTAACAGAAGATGAAAGAAGCAACGGGGGGGGGGGGGGGGAAACTCACGAATTCTACAAGAATTAAAAATTAAAAAACGAGGGTTATACATTAGAGGGGAATGTCAGGTGTCAGGGCGTTCGGAAGTCTGTGCCTCTCGAGTACCTCAGCCAATGGGGAAAGAGAGGGAAATCGGCGGGAAATTAGAATAAAAAGGGAGGCTGCGACCTCCAAAAATTTGAGAGATCCCAGGGGAATGCCCTATGGCCTCTCCCTTTATTCGAATAAAGCAAAAAGGACTCCTCTGTCTCCTTTTTGGACATAAACCTCTGGTGTTTGTGGCTTAATTTTCCTTACAAAAGGATCATGATACTAAGACACTGAACAACTCTACTGCCCAACAGAACACCCAGCTGTTTCTACACTTATCTCTTGTTCTCTGAAGATAATGTACAGAATTAGAGGCATTCATTCACCAGTAAAAGCAACAGAGAGTTGAGCCCTGCCTTCTGCTGGGCCATGCTTCCATACCACAGAGACCACTAACCAGTGGATCATCATTAACTTGCAATGCATGTGTTGGGGGTTGAGTGTTTTTCTATTATTGTGTCAATTTAAAGAATTTTTCCCATTATCATGCCAATGGAGCTGGCCGGGTCGCACCCAGGACCCTTGACGACTCTACACAAAAGGGCTAGGTGGGAGCTGGGCTGGCGGAGGAGGGGCTCTCCTGTTTCCGGAGGGGACTCGTGTTTCCGGCGAGCTCGGAGGAGGACGCCCCGTCTCCAGCCACGCGGGCAGATCCTCTGTGATCACCTGCCCTGCATCTGCCCCGCTGCAGCCTCTGGCCTCTGCGGACACAGCTGATCACCCGGACACAACAGTGAGCGAGGAGCTGCCTGCTCCAGCTCCTCCCACCCGAGACCGGGGTGGCCGCTGCCGCCCCTTGCCGCCTGCGCTCCCGCCTCTCTGTGGCCGCCGGGCTTTGTTTGTCTGCAGCACCGGGACCGAGGGCAAAGAGAGTGTGCCCACAGCTAAAGAAAGGACTGGGACCAAGTTATAATTTCTGTGTTGTTGGTAGTTTTAACAACTGCTGTTGTTTCTGTTTGTGAGGTTAGATATATTAGTAAAGGAGCTGTTATTCCTACCCCCTTATCTTTGCCTCAGAGTCTTGAATTCAAACATTTATAATACTGGGGGGGGACTGGATTAAGGTCTCTACTTCAAAGGAAAACTTCTGCCTTTATTGGCAGACACCTGTCCTTCAAACCAGGACAGCATGTAAAGACAATCTTAGAATGGTCGCAAAAGAAAATTCACATATACACTCAGAAGGTAAACATCACAGTTTGTT
The DNA here is from genome assembly GCA_034336665.1 of Luscinia megarhynchos. Lineage (NCBI taxonomy): Eukaryota > Metazoa > Chordata > Aves > Passeriformes > Muscicapidae > Luscinia > Luscinia megarhynchos. The sequence goes on from JAPFBE010000036.1 coordinate 902,943, forward strand.
CAAGTTACTGGCTTGCTTTCCTCACTAAATGATCCAAGTCAGGTTGCTGGACTGCTATACAAACAGAAATCAAGAAGTCTTGGCCTTAGCAATAAGCATGAAGGTAACTGACAACAGAGAAGGAAATTCCATAGATCAGGTTCAAGACCATTTAAGGGACATGAAATCTATGGGATCTAAAGAGACATGTCTGTGGGTCTGGAGGGAACAGGCAGAGGAAGTGGCTAAGCCACTATCCATCATATTTGAGAAGCCATGGCAGTTCAATGAAGTGCCCACTGACGCAAAAAGGGGAATGTGGTGGATGAGAGAAGAGCAACTGAAATAATCTACATGAAATCATGAAAAGCATTTGACACTGTCCTACACTACATCCTTGTCTCTAAACTGGACAGACAAGGCGTCTCAGTTTGAGAGACAGATGTCTACTAAGGAAGGCAGAAGCCTCCCATGAAATGGCAGATGTAAACCCCCTCCCTCCAAATTATTATAATTTTGAAATTAATGAGCTCTCAAGCAAAGATGGGAATAGGAATAACAGTTATTTACTAGTATGTGTAAATATAAGAAAAACCAACCAAACTACAACTCAACAAGAAAATTAAAATAAAATGCAGTAGTACAAAAACAGGCAGAGTCAGAATACAACCTGACACCTTGTCAGTTAGGGTGTTGGTAGCAATCTGATTAAATGGTAACTGCAGTCCTCATGCAGTGGCAGATGTGGTTCTGTTGAGGCAGTGGTCCTGTAGAAGGGCGTAGTTTTCCTCCAAAGGTCCAGTGATGATGTAGAAGGGCCTGGTTTTCCTCTGGGAATCCAGTGGAAAAAGGCTGACAGTGGTGTTCCAAATACCAAATTTTATCCAGGTAGGAATGCTTGGCTGCTCCCCCTGGGTGGGGCATCTCACAATGGGATGTTGTAATTTTATCAGTTATACAGTGGGACCCAATGGCCCATTAACAGAAGATACCTCACTGGAGGGAGGATAGGTCATGGAAAAGATAAAGAACACTGCCCCACCTGGTTTCAATAGATGGTGACAGAATACATACTTTTGGTTACATCCTGCATTGCAACCCAAGACACGTGGATTTGATGGGTGCACCATGCAGTGCATAAGGAGGTGGCTGGATGGTCGCACTCAAAGAGTTGCGGTCAAGGCCTCAGTGTCCAAGTGTATACAAGTGACAAGTAGTATTTCTCAGGGGTTGGTGATGGGACCAGTGCTGTTTAACATGCTTGTCAGTGACATGGACAGGGAAATTGATTTCACACTCAACAAGTTTCTTGATGAGACCAAATTGTGGGGTGCAGTTGACACACTGGAAAGAAGGGATACCATCCAGAGTGACCTTGGCAGGTGGGCCTGTGCAAACTTCATGTAGTTCAACAAGTCCAAGTGCAAGGTCCTGCACCTGGGTCAGGGAAATCCCAAGCACAAATACAAGGTGGGTGGAGAATGGATTAAAAAGAGCCCTGGGGAGGACTTGGGGGTCTTGGTAAATGAAAAAAATTAATATAAACCAGCAATATGCACTTGCAACCCAGAAAGCAAATTGTATCTTGGGCTGCATCAAAAGCAGTGTGACCAGTAAGTCAAGGGAGGGGATTCTGCCCATCTACTCTGCTCTCATGAGACTCCCATCTGGAGTACTGTGTCCAGCTCTGAAGGCTCCAACATTGGAAGGAGGTAGACCTGATGGAGTGAGTCCAGAATAGAGACAAGATGATTATCAGAGGGCTGGAACATCTCTCCTGTGAAGACAGTCTAAGAGAGTTTGGATTGTCCACCTTGAAGAAGAGAAGGCTCCAGGGAGACCTTGTAGCAGCCTTCCAGTACCTAAAGGGGCTCCAAGAGAGCTGGAAAGGGACTTTTCACAAGGACATGGAATGACAGGACAGAGGGGAATGGCTTTAAACTGAAAGAAGGTAGGTTTAGATTAGATATTAGGAAGAAATTCTTCCCTGTGAGGGTGGTGAGGCCTTGGCACAAGTTGCCCAGAGAAGCTGTAGCTGCCTTATTTCTGGAAGTGTTCTGGGCCAGGTTGGATGGGGCTTGGAGCAACCTGGTCTAGTGGAAGGCGTCCTTGCCTATGGCAGGGGGTTGGAACTAGAATTGAAACCCCCTTCCAACCCAAACCATTCTATGAACTAAGAATATTATCAGCACACGCAGAAGGGAAAATGTCAGTATTTTCAAATGTTAAAAAGAGAGAATTACATAATAGTTTGGATTTGTGAAATAGATGCATGGAAGAAGACTGATTCCCGTTTATGTGCTTGAGATACAGAAAAGATCAAAAGTGTTCTCAAAGGGGAACTGGCTCAGAAAAAGGGACTAATAAAGCTGTTACAGAATAATTACAAAAATATTAGGAATTCTCAGATCTTTGTTTTCCATAGCAAAAAATACAAGTCCTGTAGTGAATTTCATACACTGTTCATTAATTCTGTACACAAGAGTAAGAAACTTTTCCACTTGAAAAGTTGATTTTACATATAACAATCTTTCAAGTGGTAACTCTTTGGGCATATACACTCCTCCTGCGCATTTAAGTTAGCACTAACAAAACATTGTTTATAAGTTTGAATGCCCAACTTCTTTCGACTCAGAAGTATAAAAAAAAACCAGTCTGCCTTATTAGTGACCTACCTGAAGAGATGTTCAAGAGGAAGACAGAATTAAAGTGTTGGAATTCCAAAAGGTCTTAATTCACACTGCTATCCTTGAAAATTTCTACAGAGCATCACATAAAGGTCAGAAGACTGAATACTAGAATTTAATTTAATTATTTTAACTCCAGGAATAGAGATGTAGGGATGTGACAAGTAAAATACCACATTAGAACCTGGTCAAGATGAAGATAACAGTAACGTCTGTATCAGAGCCAGTATTACGTTATTCTTACTCCATCGCAAGGGAGCAAGGTACCTGACAGAGGGAGCACGTTAGTCACCCTTATTCCCCACAGGCTTCTAATAGGGCACAAGTAGCACTACACCCAATGAGAGGTGCATTCAGAGAATGTGACTGTCATTCTAACTAAATGCTATTCACAGCTTTCCAACTGAGAATTGGAAGAATTATTAATAAATGTTATATTAATTTGAAATTTTATATTTTTTTATTTTCTAGCAATTTTGGCAGCTAAATTAAAAAGCAAAAGCAGGAGCAAATCAGCTTCTTTAATTCGAAGAGTGCTTAGGTTTGTAGATTTAATAGAGCTGCTTTCACACTTCAGTTTTAGTCAAGCAGCAAGTAGTATATCCTATGGAAATACAAAAACTCAAGAGTCAGTAATAAAATAGTCAGTGAGAACAATATAAAACCTTAAACCAGACATCACTGCTACTGTTGTGCACACAGCAAGTAGTAAGGAAAGATTCAAAAGCCCTGTGCACAACCAAGCTTTGTAAACTTACTGTCAAGAGCTGCCTGTGTTCTAACACTGCTGTGCCCGTTCTGTAAACAAAGGAGAAATGGATGGATAAATTATCAAAGAGTAATATTAAAATTTTCAGACCAAACTACACACAGAACATGCTTCATGCAAAATTCTATATTCATTCTTAATTGAAAGACCAAAAAGACAGAAAATTAACCTTTTTTATAGGCTTTAACAAAACCACATAGTAAAGTTGTTGCAAGTGTGAGGTGTACTGAACATACAGAATCCCATATACTGTACCTAATACACTCATCAGCAGGAGACCATCCCATCTACTGTATATAACAAACTTCAGGTTCACACCAATATGAAAGAAAGAATTGCTATAACATATAGGAAATGGTTGTGCTTTTGATCTAATGCAACTCACAATTTTAACTATCCAAGTTACACAGACTCCAATTTTTTTCCATTGAAAGAAAAGACTTGAGAGGCACCAGTTGTTTTTTGGATAACGCTGGAGTACAGAAGTGGATAGTCTATGAGTGATCCTCACCAGTAAATATGAGCTAGTGCAGAAGACAAGTGTGACTAAGCCATTACATGAGAAAGGCCAGGAGTAAATAAACTTACAAACTCTCACAAGTTCCTTAAATATTTGATAAAACAAATTCTCTTCAAACAAACCTACATTCCATATGCAAATAGAATAGGTGCTTTTGAATATCTCCTGAGACACTCTCTGTCCTAGATTAGATCTCTCCTTATGCTTCTTAAAATAAAAGATGACATTATTTCCAACTGCTGTTTAAATCCAACAAAAGATTAATGCTGGAAGGGCCACAAACAGTTTGGGATCCATTTCTAGGTGCCATATTAATTTAATAAATAATATACCTTTGGACAGAAATGGTCACGTTATAGCAAAATACCATGACTGATATTTACAGAGATAGTTCCTTTTTTTAAAAAACTAAGCTTCGGGGAAGGAAACTCAACTAGAATGTTTAGTGTTACTACAAATAAAGGTCAAAGAGCAACTTAAGATGCCAAACCCCATAAAATCAGAGGCTCTTATATCCCATATACAAGAAATAGCTACAAAATAGGAAAAGAAAAAACAGAGTGGACTTGTGAATCAAAAATACCACTTGGCTTGGTTAAAATATTAACATATCTGGGTAATACAAGTCTAACACCGATAAGAATATTTTCCTTTTTTCAAAGTCTTATGTCAGAATTTCACTCACTGTTACTGCAACAGGGGTTGGTTCAGATGGAGCCATGGAGCTTTGGTACACTATCCTACTAAGTACAGAAGTCTGCTCATGGGAGGAAGTTGTTACTGGGCTAGTGCTCTGGGATGAGCAGGTCAGACTGGAAGAGCTGATGGCAGAGGCTGTGTAGGTGGACTCCTGTACTGTACTGGATATTGGCAGAGAGGTATTCAAAGGATCACTGGAAAAAGTAAAAATTATTTATCAACATGGCAAACTACATCTCGAATACCTTTGTGAAAATATCAGCTCCTATACAGTTATCTAGAACTACCTTAAACATGCAGTCAAATCTACATTATTTATATTAGAAAATCTAATAATGAGAAAAAATATATATAATTTTACTTTGGTCCCCAGTAATCACTGCTTCAAAACCATCAGCTGCACTAAGCACCATTCCTCTTCCTCCTGTCAGCCCAACCAAAACAAGAGTTTACACCAAAGCACTTTTTTGGTCATGCTATTTTCACCTTCTCAAAGGATATATTAATGAACATAAACTTTTTTAAACAAGTAGATCCATAAAGTCTGGTATATAATGAGAAACACAGAGTCTCTTTTAACAACTGAATTCTGTCATTAAAGTAGCAGTCTAACAGAACTATGCAAAGAGGAAAAATACTTTAAAACATGCAGGATTGTTTTATTTTCTAAACAGCTTTTTTTTTTTTTAGTTTACGGAACTAGAAATTAATGTGAAAGTTCATTTTTAATAATATTTCTGATTTAACTTTGGGAAACTTCTTACTTAAGTCAATTTTTGAATGAATAAGGAAGAAAAAATGGGTTACTAGTATGCTGGCATTTATCATCATTTATCATTGGCCATTTTAGCATTTCAGTAAGAGGTTCTGCATAATGAAAGACTGGCTTTTTTTTTCCCCTCATCCCATAGAGGCATCAAATTTGTAATCTGGTGCCAATCTACTAATATACGTATATGGTACAAAGATCAACTCTCCTGGACCAAAAAGCAGAAAGAAAATTGCGTTGTGAGGAACAAACCCTCAAACAAATCTGAAAGTCAGGAAAATTAAACACAAAATAGCAATTTTATAAAGAGTAGCTTAATTATAAGGTTATATAATTTCATGTCATCTCCAGCTTCACACTGACCCATCCAGGGAGATTTTGACTGTAATTAGAGAATAAATTTCTTGTTTAAGATGTCATCCATAGAAAACACTTCACAGATTCACAGAACCAATTAGGTTGAAAAAGACCTCTGAGATCATTGAGTCCAACCTAAAACCAAATACTACCTTGTCAACCAGAACTTGGCACTAAGTGCAACATCCAGTCTTTCCTTAAACACCTGCAGGGACAGTGACTCTACCACCATCCTCGGCAGCCCATTCCAATGTTTAATCGCCCTTTCTGGGAAGAAATTCCTCCTAATGTCCAACCTGAATCACCCCTGTCGAAGCTTAAGACTGTGTCCTCTTGTCCTGTCCCTCCTTCCCTGGGAGCAGAGCCCAACCCCCGCCTGGCTCCACCCTCCTGTCAGGGAGTTGTAGAGAGTGAGAAGGTCCCCTCTGAGCCTCCTCTTCTCCAGGCTAAACATCCCCAGATCCCTCAGCTGCTCCTCTCATAGGACACGAACTTCAGACCCTTCACCAGTTCTGTTGCCCTTCTCTGGACTCACTCCAGCACCTCAATGTTCTTCCTGAATTGAGTGGCCCAGAACTGGACACAGGACTTGAGGTGTGACCTCACCAGTGCCAAGTACAGGGGAAGAATTATTTCCTGGCCCTGCTGGCTATACTATTGCTGATCCAGTCCAGGATGCCATTGACCTTCTTGGCCACCTGGGCACACGTTCACCTTACATGACATCATATTTCCCCCTCTCATTACATGGCAATTGTGTCTTGATGTTTTTGGCACAAACTTGACTCCTTAAAGAAGACATGCAAGAATGCAAGAGGGGAACTCACACATACTTGACAGATTTTGAGTACAAGCTATTGTTGATTGCCTGGCTGGTATTCTCACTGCTTGAAGTTGATCCAAATTCTGTGAGCGTAGGCTCTGATCCAAACTCCAAAGCTCCAAACTGAACATTTAATCCTGTCACATCTGCTGATCCAGGCATCTCCACTGCAGAGGCAGGAATCTTAAAGGAGGAAAAAACCCAACATAATTCTTTTGCATGCACTATCTGTATTAAAGATAATAAGTAACTGACACTCTTGTCCCTTAACTACAGGCTTCTTCAGTTACTGGCTCAGCCTTTGCTGCTAACTAGATCTGTGACAACTGCCCCCTTTACATAAATTAACTACATTCTTGTAACCTGAAATTAATTCATTGATTCTGTGCCCTGATCTGGAGCTGAAAGAGAAAGCCATACTATTCTACAATATCAAAGCATCATCTGTGATCATCCCCCTCAGCCAATAGTCATCTTGTGGCTACTAAGTCAATCCAAAAATCACATAGCAACAGTCATTTTCTACACAGAACAATTACATATGTGCTTGGAAAAGACATCACTGTATTTTGAACCAAAAAACTATTCAGCTTTGAAGTTCCTGCTTTATAAACAAGAAACAGACCATGGTCTTTGCTCTCCTTCTTCCTAGAAACTTATATATAGAATCATTAAGGTTGGAAAAGACCCTTAAGATCAAGTCCTACCATTAATCTAGGTCCACAACTAAACCATGTCTCTAAGCACCACATCTACATGGTTTTTTAATACCTCCAAAGATGGTGACTCCACCACCTTCCTGGGCAGTCTGTTCCAATGCTTGGCCACCCTTTCTGTAAAGAAATCTTTCTTAATATCCTGTCTAAACCTCCCTGAGCGTAACTTCAGGCTATTTCCTCTTTTCAATTGTTACCTGGGAGAAGAGACTGAGCCCCACCTAGCTTGTGTTCCAGCCCCTTCACCAGCTTCATTACCCTTCTCTGGACTTGCTTCAGAACCTCAATATCCTCCCTGAATTGAGGGGCCCAGAACTGGACACAGAACTCGAGGTGTGGCCTCACCAGTACCAAGTACAGAGGGACAATCGCTTCCCAGGTCCTGCTGGCCATACTATTGCTGATACAAGCTTTTGTATGCTTATATGTTTACTAAGGACAAACTCAATTACCCACCTTGGATGCTGGAGTTATCCTCCGTTTTGGTGGTTTTATCTGCTTCTGCTGGGTTTGGTGGGCAGTCACTTCCTGGTTATCCACAGATATAGCGGGGAGCTGTAACATTTTGCTAACTGCAGTAGAGGTGTCTACTGGTGATGGCTCATGGAGTTTCACCTGGGAGGAGTCCAGTCCAGGAGGAAGAACAGGGGCTGTCTCCATTTGTTGTTGCTGTCGCTGGGTCAGATGGATTAGAACTGGGGATGGTTGAGGCTGCGATTTCAAATCTGGTCAGTGTTGGGAAAAAGAAACACCAGAATTAAAGCACTGAACTCTGCTCTTCGTGCTTCTACCCTTTATGAAACAATCTAGGTGACCTGACACACTGGAAAGCTATGATTTTATAGAGCGCTCAAGTCTCTTTCAGACATCACACAAGTTCCATACTGAACATTACCCCTGTAATAATAAAGGTAACACTTGATAGTCTCTACTTTAAATAAACAGCTGTGGGGAAGCATTATTTACAACCATTGAAATGCTTAGGTTGGAAAAGACCTCTAAGATCAAGTCCTACCACTAAGTCAGCACTGCTAAATCCAACACTAAACCATGTCCCTAAGCATCACATCTACACAGCTTTTAAAATACCTCCAGGGATGGTGACTCCACCACTTCCCTGGGCAGCTTGACAACACTGTCCGTTAAGTAATTTTCCCTAATATCCAATCTAAACTTTTCCTGGCTCAACTTAAAGCTGGTTCCTGTCATCACATGTTACCTGGGAGAAGAAACTGATCCACACGTTTCTACAACTGCCTTTCAGTTAGCTGTGGAGAGCAATGAGGTCTCCCCTGAGCCTTCTTTTCTCCAGGATAAACACCTCCAGCTCCCTCAGCTGCTCCTCACAGGACTTCTTCATTGTTCTTCTCTGGACACACTCCATCACCTCAATATCTTTCTTGTAGTGAGGGGCCAAAAATTCAACACAGGATTCGAGGTGTGCCTCACCAGTGCTCAGTATAGGGGAATGATCACTGCCCTGGTCCTGCTGGCCACACTATTGCTGATACAGGTCAGAATGCCATTGGTCTTCTTGGCCACCTGGGCATACACTGGCACATGTTCAGCTGGCTGTTGACCAGCACCCCGATGTCCTTTTCTGCTGGGCCACTTTCTAGCCACTCTGCCCCAGCCCATAGCACTGCAGGGGGTTGGTGTGACTCAAGTACAGGACCTGGCACTTGGCCTTGTTGAACTGAATACCATTGGCCTCAGCCCATTAATCCAGCCTGTCCAGAGCCCTCTGCAGAACCTTCCTATCCTCCAGCAGAACAACACTCCCAGCCAACTTGGTGTTCTCTGCAAATTTATGGACCCAGCCAACAGTATACCTGTTTAAGTCATGAGCAGCCAGTTTCTCCAGGAGAATGTTGTGGGAGACAGTGTCAAAGGGTTTACTAAACTCCAGGAAGACAACACCCACAGCCTTTGCCTCATCTACTAGGCAGGTTGTCCTGTCATAGAAGACAATCAGATTGGTGTAACAGGACCCGCCTTTCCTAAACCCATGCTGGCTGGGCCAGATCCCCTGGTTGTTCTGTAGGTGCCATGTGATGGCACTCAAGATGATCTGGTCAATTACCTTCCCTGGCACCAAGGTCAGGCTGACAGGCTTGTAGTTCCCTAGTTCCTACTTCTAATCCTTCTTGTAGATGGACATCCCATTTGCTGAACTCCAGTCTTCCAGGACCTCCTTGGTTAGCCAGGACTGGTGATAAATGATTGAAAGTATTTTGGTGAGCACTTCTGTCAGCTCCCTCAGTACCCTTGGGTGGAGCCCATCCAGCCCCAAGGACTGGTGTGTGTCTAAGTGGTGTAAGCAGGTCATTGTCCATTTCCCCTTGAAATGTGGGGGCTTCATTCTGCTACCTATCTCCATCTTCTAGCTCAGGGGGCTGGGCACCCAGAGAACAAACTGGTCTTGTTATAAAAGACTGAAACAAAGAAGGCATTGAGTACCACAGCCTTTCCTCAGCCTTTGTCACTATGCTTTCTCGCACACCTAATTAAGGATATTCTCCTTGTCCCTCCTTTTGCTCCTGATATACTTATAGTCTTTTATGGCAATAGCCAGATTAAGTTCTAGCTGGGCTTTGGCCCTTTTAATTTTTTCCCAACATCCTTGTAATCCTTGTAAGTTGCCTGCCCCTTCTTCCAAGGATGACAGACTCTCTTTTTTCTCCCCAAAGTTCCAGCCAAAGGTCTCTGTTCAACCAGGCCGGTTTTTTTCTCCATCAGCTCGTCTTCTGGCACATGAGGACTGCCTGCACCTTTAGTATTTCCTTCTTAAAGAATGGCCAACCTTCCTGGACTCCTTTGCCCTTCAGGACTGTCTTCCACAGGACTCCATCAACCAGTCTCCTAAACAGGCCAAAGTCTGCCCTCTGGAAGTCCGACATAGCAGTTCTGCTGACCCTTATTCTGACTTCGCCAAGAACCCAAAACTCTATCATTTTGTGATTGCTGTACCAAAGACAGCCTCTGATCACCTCACCACCCACCAGTCCTTCTCTGTTCACAAACAACAGGACCAGTAGAGCACCTCCCCTGGTTGGCTCAGCAGCTGTGTCAAGAAGTTCTCTTCCACACACTCCAGGAACCTCCTAGACTGTTTCCTCTTCACTGTATTGTATTTCCAGTACACATCTGGTAAGTTGACATCCTGGACAAGAACAAGGACTAGCAATTGTGAGACTTCTCCCAGATGCTTACAGAATATGTCATCTGCCTCTTCATCCTGGTTGAGTGGTCTATAACAGACTCACACCTGGATATCTGCTCTGTTAGCCTTCCCTTGTATTCCTCCCCATGAACCTGTTGCAGTTATGTCGCAACAGACATGATCAGCATCACCACCAGTCCTTTATTTAAAAACTTCTCATGCCTTCTTTCAAACAAATTTGACTCCTTCCCTCATAGGCAACTTCACACAGTAATGACTCCTTTTCTTACAGGCAGCTCCACACAGCTCTGACTCCTCCTCTCCTCTCCTCTCTGCGTTAACTGGCTCAACCCCAACCTGTCCCTCTCCCAGCTGCCTTACCCTGACTGTCCCTCACACATCTTCTTACCTTATCTGTCCCTTGCAGGACCACATGTCCCATATCTCCTCACAACACAGCCAGCCAGCAGACTCTATCCCAAACTGCAGCATACTCTCAGTCTCAAGCCCCAACTCAAACTGCAACTGGTGGCCAGCTAACCTACTTTCGCAACACTGAAACTCATTGGGCAGGCACAAATGTTTCCACTTCTCAGTAATCAGTACAGGTGTAATTCATCAGGAGAGATTGCCTTCTGTACTATCCTTTCAACTTATCTTCCAACATGAACCCTCAACTGTAGTGTCACTATCATTAAGTTCCAGTCAATCAAGATACTCCTTAACATACAGGGCTACCCCACCACCTCTCCTTCCTTGCCTGTTGCTTCTGAAGAGTTTATAGCAATCCACTGCAGCTTTACAGTTGTGTGAATCATCCCACCATGTTTCTATGATGGCAGCTACGTCATAATTTTCCTGCTGCACCATGGCTTCCAGCTCCTCCTGTTGTCCATGCTGGGTGTTGGTGTAGATGCACTTCATTTGGGTTATTGATCCTTCTGCCTTTTTTGGGGGAAAAAGCTCCAATTCCCGTGTGATCATTCTCAGGCACTTCTGGGATTTCTAACAAATCAATAACCCTTGTGTCTTTGCTGCCTCATGGATCTCCATCTGATGGCATTTAGGTTTTGCTTTTTTTTCTTTTATATGGTCTCTGTATTCTTCACACATATATTTATAGCTCTGTAGCCTATTGCATTAGTGACTAGTTTTCCCAGTACTTTTCCATGGCCTTTCATTAAGCAGAAAGACAAAACATATTTCAGAGCTCCAAGCCCCAGGAGGTACAAGGCTCTGTGCTATATTGATTCTCCTTGGGAACCAAGGTCAAAAACAATTCTTCGAGATACATTCTCATGGACAAAGTACAACTAGTGCTGAAGGGAGAGCTCCAGAGAAGGGGCTTGACCTAGGGGGTAATTGCATCACCACTTGTCCTTCTAATTGGTGCTTTTTTTTATAAATTATGCTAATTTCCTAAAACCCATAAAAATGTACTCACCCCTGGGGGAAGGTGGGCTTTTGTGGACACCTTTTCATAACTGCCTCTGAAGGCCTTCAAAAAAAGATCCCCTTTAATATTACCTTCTTGTTAAAATTATCTTGAGTTTCATTTCCAGGTTGGGCAAAAAGCAACACATCCCCTACCTCCACTAGGATGGCAGACCTAAGGACCTCACTGGCACAGTGTCCCTCAAACACTGGTGTGCTTCCCAAAGGCTTCTCTCTAGCGAGCATGGGTTTATCCCCTTCCCCCTTCAAATCTAGTTTAAAGCTTTTAAAGCTCTCTCAACGAGCCCTGCTAACTCCTGTGCAAAGATCCATTCCCCTTTTTGAGACATGTGGACCCTGTCTGTTGCCAGCAGGCCTGGTTAGTGTAAACTGACCCATGATCACAATGCAACAAAATTCTGCTGGTGACATCAGGCTCAGAGCCAGGTATTGATCTGCTAGCTCTTCCTATTTCTTCCTTCTCTCTCTCTCTCTGTTCTATTGCAAAACTGAACTGTTAGCATGCAATAAACTGCATTGCTGCTTGCTGCTGAGTAAAACTTGAGTCTCTTGTTTTTTGTCTTTTGTACCCTGGGGTCAAATGAACCATCATGACTCCCGCTCGGGTTGAGCGGATTGTGACATTAAATTGGCGTCACGGACAGGATTTCTGACAGAAGGGTGGGTGGTTGTGTGTAGTCTGTAACAGGGGAAGGACGTCTTGCCTCAGCTGCAACTAGCTGGCCACCTCGACAGGGGTGAGCCGGACTAGAGAGCAAGGGGGGCATTTCAGATTTCCCACAAACTGCACACGCCTAGGTGAAAAGCATCCCTACACTCGTTTGAGGGCTCTGTCTGCAGAAATTCACAAAAGATCTCTTGGTGCAAAAGGCAGAACTGTGCTGTCCTTGTTGTTTATTGCTGTGTGTGTATGTGTACTGACCTTCCCTAAAGTAAGAAGAGAATACTGCGCAGGCTGTGTATGTATGTGTACTGACCTTCCCTAAAGTGAGGGGAGAATACTGCGCAGGCTGAGGAGTGCGTGTGTAACTCTAGTCTCTTCACCCATCTAGGGAAGAGAGGGGCTTGTACACAGTAAAAGCTGTGTGTGTAACTAAGTGTTGACCTCCCTGGAGTGGTTTTACATTCCCCCTTGTAAAATTACTGAAAATCATAATACAAAAGATAAAGCTGCATTTTTTGCTTTATTAGCTAAATATAATGCCAGACCCTCCCAAGGGGGGGAAGAGTGGGCGCACAGTAACCGGTTTAATTTAGAAAATGTGATTGACAGGATACATTCTTTGCAACATGAAACAAAATTCAAACTGGGCAGAAATAAGACCATTCTCTGCTCAGTTTTGGGGGCTTGTCTTACGACAGCTATAGAAACTCGCTTTATGCGAAGAAGTGAAGAAAGAACAATTATTGACTCCCTACAAAATTTAGTGGAAATTTTGCAAAAACAATTAGATGAAGAAAGGAATGAGAATCATGCTTTGAGAGGTGCCCTAAGACAAGGACACACCAACACTTTAAAACACACTGATTCACCAAAAGAAACAGAACAGAAGGAAATTAATCAATTATATCCTCAAAAAGAACTAACTCTGATGAAAAATAGTAGGGAGCATTGCTACCCTAGCTTGAGATCTGTGGTTAAAACAGAATACAATTGTATCAATGATGAGGATTTTGACCCACAAATAACCACTACAAAAATCCTGTACACTGCTACTGAATTATCAGAACAAGCAGCTAGTGGGTACTGGGGTCATGGGGCTTTCATAAAAACAGAAGTCAAACGTAACTCATGGTCCCCAACTCAGCGCACGACTTATTGAGCAGCAGGGCTTAACCCCTTGAAAAGGGGAGACTTTGTAGCTTTAGTTGGTACCCCCGATCACCTCCTAGAAAACATTGACAAAGTTGCCTGCTTGAAAATTATACATGAAATAAAATTCACTGCTGGCTATAAATCATCTATGCAATTACCTGTAAATGTAAAACAATACCCTCTTCCCTCTGGTGCCAAAGAAGGCATCAAACCGGTTATACAGGACTTGCAAGACCAAGAAGTAATAATTGATACTTATTCTCCTTTCAACACTCCTGTATGGCCAGTCCAGAAACCCGAACCTGAAAATGTGACTGTTTATCAATATATTGATGCTACCCTTGTGGGAGGAGATGAAATAGAAGTAGTGGGGGATACCCAATTAAAAATAATCTCCCATTTGGAAAGCTTTAATTTGCAAATTGCCTCAGAGAAAATTCAAAAACCTTCTCAGGAAGTGAAGTTTTTGAAAACAGGCACTACTGGGATCTCCTCCCCTGATGGGGTGGCCCAGAAATCCTCAGTTAGGAAGTGATATGCCCAGATCGAGCAGTACTGTAACATCTCCTCAGTAATAGAAGGAACTGTAAAAAATCTGGCAATAGCAGAAACTCAAAGCTTGGGTAGCAGCCACGACAAACCTGCTTCAGTAATTAAAGTAGCCTCTGCTTTCTCCCCCAAACAAACAGCAAATTCTTCGTTCACTAATGCAAACAAATTATTGCTGGGGTAGAGGGTAGCCCTCAGGTTTGGGAGCTGACAGTTGTTTGGAGTGTTTTGCAGTGTGAGGTGTGGAGTGTTTCTCTTGTTTGCATCTACACTGACTCTTATGCTGTGTTTAAAGGAGGTACAGAGTGGCTTCCTTTTTAACAGCAAAATGTTTGGGAAGTTAACAGAATTCCAGTCCGCCTTACATGCTGGATCATTCCATCATTTTAACCTCCTGCCTCTTTGTGGCAGATTCTGTTGTGTTTACTTTTCACAGAATAACGCCATGGTACATGAAAATTAATTGCTGAATCCCTCATCGAACCTGTATACAGTTATGACACAGGACCTTACAGCTGTGTTTTATTTTGTGAGATTCAAAATCAAAATTGAACTGTTGTACAGTTTTCCCATAAAATTATGTGTGGTAAAAAACAATGCAAAATACTGAAAAGAACTCAATGTTAATGTTGTAACACCTACTACCCAATCACTGGCTATGTTGAGCCTGAAAGCTTTTGAAATTGGATCATATGTAATTAGGAAAACTGGCCAACAACAAATATTGTTTAATTTGGCATGGTCTTTTAAACAAGTCAAATTGCCAATGCAACACAATATCTCAGTAATTCAGCCAGCTTGTTCATCTTTTCTGCAAACCTCTTTTGAGGGGTGGACAACCTGGTTGTGAAAGCGGGATCCTTTTAATAAACGAACGACAAGAGATATAACTGGTGTTGTGAGAACAGGATTGGGAATTTTGAATAGAATTGATGTAGAAGTATTAATGAATAAATTGGCTAACATTTCTTTAGTTCTCTGCTGTATCCAGGCTCAATTGTGGATGCAGTCAGATGCTGCCTCAATTATACGAGAAGGCGAGGAAGGCACTTTTCCTACTGAAATTTGGAGAATAATCTGGGATAGTGCCACTGATTTTGAAAAAGAATTCCAATCCTTGTGGAACTTGTCAAATTTTACCTATGACCCCAGCACAAACACAGCCACAGCCTTTGCACTGACCATATATAATACTTCAGTACATTCAATATTCCCTATCATTGCATTTGGGCTGAATCATGATGGTAGCTATTCTCTATCCTTTCAAGCATAGAGAATGGGCCCGTCAAATTAGTGAGAAGTAACAAATTATTAATTTGTGTAGAAAATGTTACTCCCCCTAAAATATATCCCTGGAATTCCATCCCATAATTACGAAATGCCTGGAAACCAGACCCCCTGTCCCTTATCGAAAACCCTGTTATCTTTCGGGATTTTTATTGGCTCTTAAAGTCACCAGGTTATTGGTTCTTTTCTTACTTAGAATTTTAAGATAATTGGTTAGTTTGTAAGCTGTGGTTTTTATTGGTAGAAAATTCAATCCTCTGTAAACCTATAAAAAACCCTTTGTTATCTGATGTAACCAGACTGTTGTAGGACCTTCCCTTTGAAGAAATGAAGTTATCTTCGGAATCTGTTTTACACAGTCTCAGCCTTTCGTACTTCGCTAGTGAGTAGCTGTGAGCTAAACAGCCAGAGTTCAGAGATATCTGGACTCAGAGCTGCAGAGCCCGGAGTTGGAAAGCCCCAACTTTAAAAACAGCTACAAATTTGGAAACTTGCATTTTCCGGGAACAGCAAGGGTTTATCTGTGAAAGTAATGCAATCACAGCTCAAGTTATTTTCTTAGACACAGAACAGAAGGTCTGTAACTTTGAAATTAATCTAAATGAGATTCCTGAAACAGTACTGGTGTATATGGTCAATGGGTGTGTATGCTTAAGAACTGCTTGTGATAATGTTTTCGTAGAAGATTCGGTAGTGAGTACTAAAAATCATTTAAATCTTTGTGCCTGTAACTTTACTAAAATTGCAAGATATGATTTTTACCTCTCATCACCTGCTACAGATCAGCAATCCTCTACATTATGTACACAAATTGGTCACTGTTGACATCCCTAAGGTTATTGACACAAGGTGAAATGTATGATTTAAAATAAAACATGATTTTGATTTAAAAAATTGCTTATCTTTGTCGTGTAACATTATGACTATTAATCAAAATTGCTTATTTTAGTTGTCTTGCATTTTGAATTAAAATTGCTTATTTTAGTTGTCTTGCATTTTGAATTGAAATTTATTATTTGATTTGTAATTTGAAAATTGCTTGCTTTACTTGTGTTGCATTTTGAATATTGATTAAATTCGCCTATTTTTAATTGTATTGTATTTTAATTTAAAAAATTGATTCTTTTTTAAATCAGAAATTGAAATTGAAAATTGATTATTAAATTGATTTGTTTTGTTTTCTTTCTCCCTTTTCCTTTCTTTTATCTTTTTCCTACTTTTCTATTCTGTCCTACTTTCTGTCTCTGTTTTTTCCGGGATATGCTACCAACTTGGACAAGTCCTGAAGACTTCATAACAACACCACGAAGGAGCGCTCTTGATGATGATCATGAGTCATGGGGTGGTGTAAGGGTCAGTCCAATGTTTCTCTGATCTGCCTCGTGACCATCATCAGAGACTGAGATCCCAGGACCCCACCACTTGCTCTGGACCTGAGTTCTTTCCTGGCCAAGGTGGATGCTTGCCAAGGGACTGTTTGTATGTGTACCTGGTGCTTGCCATGGTACGCTGCTCTCGAGCAGGGTACTGGTTATAGCGCCCTATTCCTGCACCTGTTTCTTGGAGTGACGATCTCCACATACAGTAGTCCATAAATCTCTCCACCTTTTGGCCAGAGGCCACTCGCTTTGGAAAAGGACTATAAAAAGTGACTTTCTTAAAGAGACTCTGAGATTTCTTTCTCCCCAACGCATCGAAGACGCATCTATCGTCGGAAGACTCAAGGACGACATCCCTTCTGTTGGTAGCTATATCCCCATCCTTTCTCTCCCTTTTTACTTCATTTCCTTTATATTTTTCTCTCTCTCGCTTCTGTCGCAAAACTGAATTGTTGGCACGCAATAAACTGCATTGCTGCTTGCTGTTGAGTAAAACTTGAGTCTGTTGCTTTTTGTCTTTTATACCCTGGGGTCGAACAAACCATCACGACTCCCGCTCGGGTTGAGCAGATCGTGACACTATGCACACCTCCCACAGTTGTGCTCACTACTGCTGTCCAATACTGGTATAAGAGCAGGACATATCCTGCAGCCTGACACCTGGGTGGCAGTATGTTCCCACTGGAGCTCTGTCTAGGCAGCTGTTTCAGTCATGGTGTGTACAGAGCTTAGAGAGGTTGGCTATGGCTGTCTGCCAGGTGGATACCATTGCTCCCTGATTGAGTTGGCAGGGCCTCCTGCACAACCTGCTGCACCACTACCTGGTTTAAATGCCACAGGGGGTGACCACCATTACTCCTGGCCCTGCCCATGCCTTTTCAGTCACTCTCATGCAAGCTGCTGGCTCTTGGTGTTCTCCTGGGGTTTTCCCAGCTCAGGACACCATCACCAACCACTTCCCATAGATCCCTTGCTCTGCTGAAAAACACATCTGCACGAGAGCTGCTTGCCTTGGCTTTCTTAAAAAATATAAAACAAACCTATTCATACAGTGACATAACATTATCACACATTAGACCTCAAAAACTGTTATGGATTGTTTTATTCAAACACTGCAAGTTTTATGGCAATTAACTGTGCCGATAAAATGTGATTACTTCCAAGGGGTCTAGAGTTGCATCTTAGTGGTATTATGAGTTAGGATTCCCCTGCCCCTACAAAAGAAAATATTTTCAACAGAAATAGGAAGTCATCTACTATCTCAATACGGCTGAAAGTAACAGTGAGAATACTGCTAGGAACTACACTGTAAAACCAAGTTTGTGTCATTTTCACTGTTTCCACTAATTTTACTCAATTAAATGAAAAATCCATACAGTTATGAATAGAAAAAAATGGGTAACCTGCACCATTTTCAGCACACATAGACTTCACACTACAGAAAGAATGCTGAGATATGACGCACATTATGAAGAAATTATATAGTACTTATTCAAAATTCATGCAATGATGAGAAGAGAAAAAATTGGGGAAAAAGACTAAATATGGTACAACCTAGAAGCAACATAGGCACACTGAAAATAGGTATTTTCCAGGATTTGTTGAGAAACCAAGTGTACTGGTTTTGACTGGGGTAGAGTTAATTTCCTTCCCAGTGGCTGGTATGGGGCTGTGCTTTGGATTTGTGCTGAACACAGGGTTGATAATATAGAGATTTCTTTATTGCTGAGCTTACACAGAATCAAGGCCTTTTCTGCTCCTTGTACAGCCATGCTGGGGAGGAGGCTGGGGGTGTGTGGGAGGTTGGGAGGAGACATAGCTGGGACAGGTGACCCCAACTGACCCAAAGGATATTCCAGACCATGAGACATCATGCTCAGTATATAAGATGGAGGAAGGAGAAAGGGGAGGACTTTTGGAGTGATGGCGTTTGTCTTCACAAGTCACCATTACATGTGATGGAGCCCAGATTTCCTGGAGAAAGCTGAACACCTGCCTGCCCATGGGAAAGGGCGAATGAATTCCTTAGTTTGCTTTGCTTGAGTGTGTGGCTTTTGCTTTCCCTATTAAACTGTCTTTATCTCAACCCACAAGTTTTCTCACTTTTACCCTTCCAATTGCACAGGGCTTGGTTGCTGGATGGGGTAAAACCATGACACAAAGTCACATCAAAATTCCACTTAAATGTTCAAGCACCTTAAATCAAAGATGTCATTACATGAAGGCTCAACAACCTCTAAAGATTCAATGAAATTTATAGATAGACTTAAGTATCTCAAAACTTAGTTTGTTATATACTTATAATGTCTATTACCAGCAACTGAGTGTAACACAATGCTGTAATCAATTATATTATTAGGATTATGTTTTTTTTAAAAAAGCTTTTAATTTAAGGCTATTTTAAATTGCTACTGGCATTAAGACATCTTGTAGTCTAATAGAGAGAGAAAGCTATGTCAAAGCACTTACCAAACTGACTAAGGACTGAGACCTGGGTAATGGATGGTTTTCGATCCCAGGATGATGTGGTAGTGGTAGTAGAGCTATTAATGTTTTGTTGAGAGGCAAACTGACCCAAATCTGGAGATATCAATTGGTCCATGATTTGGGTTCCAGTAGAGTTTGTCAGTTTAGGAGACCCACGTTCTCCAAAGCCAGAACAAAGAAGTGCAGACTACCAAGAGAAAAAAAAAAAAAAGGGAGGGGGGAGAAGAGTGGAGTTGAGTATTTAATAAATAATTTGAACATAACCATAACCATAGGGTCAATGCTTACAGCTGCTATTTGGCAGCAACCAAAACCTCTTCAGTCCTAGATTACTAATAAATCACAGAATTGTTACGGTTGGAAGGGACCTCTGGAGATCATCCAGTCCAACTCCCTGCCAAGGCAGGGTCACCAGAGCAGGTGACACAGAAGCACGTCCAGGTAGGTTTTGAGCATCTCCAGAGCGGGAGACTCTACACCCTCCATAGGCAGCTGTTGTAGTGCTTTGCCACTCTCTATGTAAAGAAGTTTTTCCTCGTGTTGAGGCTTCACTTCTTGTATTTTAGTTTATGACCAGTAAAAAATTCAGCAGTTGGAGAATATGACCAGACCCTTTCTGATTATCACTGATATAACTTCATCACTGACTACAACAATACTGATTTACTTTAATCCAAACATCTTAAAATAGCATGCATTTACTAATAGTTGCATTTATTCTGTGAAAATCAGTTTAAATGCCCAATTTCAAGCCCTCAGAATTGACTCAGAAATAATCTGGTTTCCACAAAAAGCAGTCAGATATGTGTTTGCAAATAACACATCAAAGTTCTCTGGCATAGAACTCTTCACTATAAACAAGTGATTTCATCCTAAATCAGCATGCAGCATATGCATCCGCTCTCTACTCAGAAATTAATACAAGTACTTCATGTGAACTGAGAAACAACTACTTAGCAAAATGACAAAAAAAAAGTAAACTTTATTTTGTGTGTGTGAATGGAAGGAATGAAATTCAGAATTCCTTCAACATTTTCAACCTGAATTTTATAAATACAAAACCATCTCATTAAATGGCCAGTACTGGAAAAGTTACTTAACCTGAAATATTTAATCATTAGGAATATTTAGAAGCATAAGATATTTTTACCAGACTTTGAGGAGAATAAGAGTTTACAGCACTGGAGCTGTTAGTTTCTGATGCCATCTTGGTGCTGTGCTGAGAATTTGTGAAGACTAGAGCTTGGCCAAAGATCTGTTGCTGCGGAGCCTCAAATAAGTTGCCTTCTGTCTCTTGGGTAAGGGTCACAGGCTTTTCAGGCTTTTGAAGCAGTGTTACCAAATCAATGCTGTAAGACAAAGCAAAGTTTGGCTGGAATAAACATGATGATTAGACTGTGCTGAAACTAAGGAAAGCACTAATACTAAAGCTGCCATACCAGCAACAGAATTATTAATGATTAACAGTCTTTTCAAATATTGCTTGCCTGCTATACAAAAGAGGTAGAATAGATGTTTTTGCCAGAAAATAAAATTCTGCTAGCTGAAACATACCACTACAGCTAGAATATAAATTGTCTTTGCTCTCATTTAAAACATTATCAAATGTATATCATCATGTATCACATAAATAACCTATATGATTAATATAACCAAATAACTGAAGACAAATAATAAAAGATACATTGTGTTTAAACTGATCCCGCCTGCCAACTCTTTATATACATTGATAATCCACATTCTGTGTATATCACAAAGAGCAAGGGATCAAAGTCCTACCTCTGTATGGGGTAGGTATAGAGACAGTAAAGAATGAAGTCACATGCAGCAATTGAGTATGTGATGGTATGGAAGTCACAAGAGCAGTGGAAAGAAAAGCTACGTTTCTCAGATAGTAGACACATTTCCAAAATTACTTTACCATACATACCTGAGTAAAATGAGAAATGTGAATTTTCTCACTATTAACATAGGCTATTAGCACCTACACGTTTAACACAAGTGTAGCCAAGGAAAAGCAAAATATTCAGACAATAAAATAAATCTACTAAAAAAATTCTGACTTGAGTTTATCCTAAATATACCACAGGCTTGGGCTGAAGAGCTGCTTCCAGAACTTTGAGTAGCATAGATTTTTTAGTGCCCAAACCTTTCTTATGGTAAGTAAAAACTAAACAAACAACCGAAACAAAAAAACACAAACCACAAAACAGTACACCAGAATTTGACCTGATGAACTAAAATATTTTCTAACATAAATTGAGGGACATCCACTGGAAGAATATTCACATTAAAACAATGAACATGTAAACATATCACAGAATAGTTAGGGTTGAAAGGGACCTGTGGAGATCATCTAGTCCAGCCCTCCTGTCATATCACCTTTAAGAAGGAAAGGAATGGAATATAAACTGTAAGCCAACTGACACCATGCCTGTAGGAAGATAGTTTGTAAGGTTAGTGCAGAAGGCAATTTTCCTCAATGAATTACAGCTGTACTGATTGCCAAGAGGTGGAGACAGCCTTGCCTGTCCAATGAGGATGGGTGTTATAAAAGAGTGGGTCAGGTTGAGTTGGAGCTTGAGATCTAGTGTTTGTTGCAGTTTAAGGTGAGGTCTGCTGGCTGTGTTGTGAGGCGGAAGGGATGTGGTCGTGCAAGGGACAAGTAGGGTTAGGTGGCTGGGAAAGGGATAGCTTGGGGTTAGCTGGTCATGCAGAAGGAAGAAGGAAACTTGCAGAGAGAAGGAGTTAGTGCTGTGTGGTGTTGCCTGAGAGAAGGCATGGAAAGTTTTTAATAAGGGACTGATGATGGTGTCAGTCTAGTCTGTCTTGACATAATTACTACATGTGCCTCCTCCAGGTCACACCCATGTTACAATGAAAATTTTGCTGCAGTCTGAAGTATAGTAGTAGAGCTGTATGAGGATGTTTGGGACCATTAGGCCATCTAGTTTTCAGATCTCATGCGATCCATCTACAGAAGTCTTCATCATACAACTTTAACCTGCTCTCTGAGGCTAATGCAGGCAGCTGTTTCCACACAATTAGCTAGGCATTTGGTGAAGACAAAGACAAGTAAAGGCAGCAACTGCCATATTTTCCATTCTCTATCTGAACTCTATATCATCAGTTAAGGCAAGTAACTGTGATGGCAAGAAGGTGATTTTCCTGGTAAGCAACACAAGCTTTTCTGTCGACATATTTGTTAAAGCACTACATTCTGAACATTTTCTGCATCTACAGGGGGAGGGTTTTCATTTTCTGGACAGCAGTCAGAGCTTCCTTATCAACAACAGCAGCAGTTTTCTTACCAGCTACTTTTGTTCCTGCCAGTAAGCAGTCTTTGTGCAGAAGTCAGTATTATGTTCATGGATTTGCTAAGTTTGACTCCACTTCTGTAGTCAATAATAGGTAACACAGGAACCCACAAAAGCAAGGCTTTCATAAATTTGAAACTAGCTTGACCAATCTCTGACCAAGGCTGCTCTGTGTTTTAGTCAGCATTTTATATGTACAAGCTAGAATTGCTTCAACAAGTGGAAGGTTTTTAAGGTATAGGGAAACTATGGAAGAAGATCTTACCTTTGTCTAGGAGTCATGTGATTCTCAGCTGGAACAGAGGAAGCAATGAAGACTTTTGTTTCAGAAAGCTGAAAAAAGTGTGCAGGGGAGAGAGTTATTTTTATCATACATGTACTCACACTTTAGGTACTGTGTCATCTTCAGAAATTCTATCTTGGTCATGCACTTTTAAGATAAAATAAAGTCAAACTATCATTACAACCAGTTATGCTGCAGCTCTGCTTAAGAAGACAAAAACATGTAGTCGAACTTTAGCAAAGTCTTCACAGAATCGCGTACCAATTTAATGAAAGTGTTAGGAAATTTGATCTACTGAACACTGAATGGTATACTAATGTAACTACATCAGTTTGGGAAATAGTTTAACTAAAAACTGTACCAGTAGAAAGTAATTAATGTGACAGCTGGTATATCATCAGTGTGCAGACATAATTTAGGACTCCATAGAGCAGCTCTGATAAATCTCATTGCAGAAGTATAACACATTACACTGTTCCCACTCATTTAATGTGTCTGTTTTACATTTCAGCTCACATCATCAGTGGAGGTAAGTTTGCACTCAGATATGTACAGTGAACTAGCATTCATGGTTCCTTCTTGGCACTTCTGCTAGGGGTGACAAAACCATCTTAAACAGGTTGCTCTGCAAGCATGAGTTTGAAAACAATAAAGGGAGAAGTGTGTAATTGCCTATACTAGTATAACAATTCAAACTATCCACAGCAGAAAACTGTACTGCTTCCACCATGCTGTTACAATAGATAGATACTTGCAGAGGTATCTGGGGAGGGGGAGTTGGTTGGTTGGCATTTTGGGGGCGAAAGGGGGTAATTGTTTCCTGGTTTGGGATTTTTTTAATAGCTTCTCTTTTTAGAAAAATAGTAGTTAACTACAGCTTCCTATGGCTAATTCATTTCTATTGACAGGAATACTTGTAAACCAGAATAAGTCTTAAGCCAGTACAAGTTTGGTTTAACAAGGCAGTGATACGACTGTATAATGGTTATATTTTAAATTAAATTTGCACAAAATCACCCTTAACTACTTTGGTGTAGCTCTGTATTTAGACTAAAGAATAACTGACCTATTCAAACATGCACAAAGAATCCCTTTAGAATGTGACATTTGAATGTAGCTCTTCCAGGAAATTATGCATTTTAATTGCTAGCAGCCCAGTTTAAAGTACAACACAGACCTGAGGTAATATCATCTGCCATTCCACAAGCAGCTCTACTGAAAGCACGTCCCTGTACGTGGTCATCTGGGATTCTTCTATGAAACATTTGATTTAAGCAGGATGCAGAAGGTCTGACTGGGAGCAAATCACTTACTACTCAAAGTTCAAATGTTTCATGTGCTCTCCCCTAGCAATACACCGGGTCATGAAAAAATTAGTACTGCCCCAATTCCTCCCTTTATTTCCTTCCCTTCCTGCTAATACAACATATTTTAACACCATCTTTCTGGAACACAATTCTGTCCTGAGCATAATGCTGCCAGCCTACAACTCTATATACTGACCAAAACAAAGAAGATTCAGCTCAAGCATATTTCCAATTTAAAAGGCTGTTTCTCTATTGCTCAACTCTTTCCCCACCACAGGTGTTATTTTAGAACAATGTGTACTGTGCTTTCTGTGGTGTTACGAGACTCCTGCATTATATGGCAGAAGGAAGTCAGCTAATGGTACAAGCAGCAGCTCATGTTTTGCAATCTCTTGGTTAAATAGCAAATTCATTGTAATGTCAAAAGTTTCTTATGCTCACAATACCCAGGATAAGATGAACCATGGCCAAAACACTGATGAATCCTGAAAATTGAGCCAATCAAGGAGCCTGAAGATGTTTGTGACAGTGCAAAAGCATATTTGATGTGAGAGAGGAAACATTCTCTTCAAGTGAACCAGCATGCAAAATAGACATCTCCAGCTACCAGCTTAGCTACATTGAAGTTTACACCCTGCAACAAACTCACTGCCACAAGTTACAATCAAACAACTAATTCAAAAGTCTGCTGGGATTACATCATTTGTCCAAACATGTACTTTTTGCAGTAGCAGCTGAAAAACTTTGTTACACAGATGTATTTAGTATTTCTTAGAAGTAATATCAGCTCCTAACAAAGTTATTTACGCTCACTGTGCACTACACTCACAAATCTTTCACTGAGGCTCTGGCATTTTCCCAGAACTGAATGAACAGTTGCGAACCCTTTGCAAGCAGCAGCATCGCAAGGGTATTTCCTCCATCTACAGTGAAATGTCTGTGCTTTTCAGCTCCTATGATAAAAATCATTCTCCAATCACCAAACATACAATATATTTAACAACTAAGCTACCAGGTCCTATGGACAATTGATAAGTGAGGACCACAAAAAAATATACTCTGGCAAAAAACACAACAGCAACAAATCAGAAATAACAAAACCTTATTAGTGTTTTGATATGATGTATCGAAGTTAAAAAATTAAAACAAGTTATTGTGCTGCTTCCTGGTAAACGCTCCCACTACATTTTTTTTTTAAGTGTTGCAATTGTTTCAAATAAAAATGAAAACTACCAATATTACACAGAAAATGTTTGCCTTCATCCACTTTCCAGCAATTTGTATGTATTCTATTTCTCCCCTTCTGATAGTTTTTGTAGTTAAACTTAATTTTATTTAGCCAGAAGAATATAATCACAATTTTGAGAGGAAAACCCAGAGCCATCTACAGTACCTTAATATTTGTCTGGTCCTTCACTGTCCATACAACATCTGATTTTCATTCAAGGAGTTTCCTCTATTTGATAGCACACTGACAGCATACTGTACTTGCTCAATACTCACTACTAAAGATAATTACCAGTCCTGTCTAGTAATTAAATCACAGAAATCAAATTGTTCTCAGGTCAAACAACATGAAATTTCACTCACCTGCACCTAACTTGTACTTGACTAGGGAGCACCACATTTAAACAAAATTATTCTTCAAAAAAACACCTGGTCTTTACCTGCAGACAGCAAATACATCAGCTTCCTTGGTTGTTTCAATCATTAGTAATGTGGCTAGAATTGTTTATAATACATTTAAATGCATGGCTCCATTTTCCAGCCACAGGTTCACATTATGCCTTTTTCTGCTAGACTAAAACAAGAACCCATTATATGCTAATAAAGTAACTTTTTCAGATTCCGTAAACTAAAAATCTCACTCTCAAACACCGTACTAGCAGTAAATATTTTCAGCTATTTTCCACATTTTTTGTTTTGTAAAAGCAATGAATAATTGGATGCAGTATTTCAGAATCAAATTCAGGAGAGTCCACATACTGAAATATAAATCAAGAATGATTAAGAGACAGGGAAGAGTGCCTACAGGCAAAAAGACTACAATAGGGTTTTTTTGCCACAGCAACACCTCTTTAGGAGATCATGGTGAGCTGTTCTTTTTTCATCATCCTCTACAATGCTGAAAATTTTTCAGTTGCTGCTTTCCAGAATCCAGCCATTTGTTCTGGAGGTATGCCTTTATTCCTATAAAAAAAATGGTCACTTGGCTATATTAAAGTACTTTTCATTTGAGAACAGGTAAAGTCTAGCAGAGCTTCAGATTTCTGTATGACTGGCTTACTTTAAATTTTTTTATTTCTCACAAATTTTATTCAGCAGCACTCTTATTACTTCCAAATCATTGATAAAGACACTAGATGGCATCTGGCCTGGGACTAGATTACTTTATAGCCCTCCTAGAAATGTCCTCCTGCAAAACATTTATTGGCTAAAATTTTCATGGCAGATTGCAATCCACCTGATGTGTTTCATGATAGCATGTAATTATATTTAGAACAAAAGATGTAGTTCAAATCTCTTACAGGGCCATACTTTATCTTTGCAGTTAATTTGAAATTTACTTAAAGACCAATATCAGGTTTATTTGAAGTGGACCTATTTTCATACAACTACACTGAATGACACAAGGTGCATTCTTATGCTTTTTTTTTAATCAAATGAATCAATTTTACTTTATTTTTTCCCCAGGGATGTTTTGGACTAATTTGCCTGCAGCTCACCATTTCATTCACTCTTTCTGAACATCAGCACATGAATAACTTTCTCCTAGGTTACAGGGATTTTTCCAGCACACCAAAATTAGTAAAAATTAACAACAAGCTAGAGATTTCATTTGCTGTTCCTTCAAGATTCATGCACAAATTACTTGGGTTTGATAGTTAATTACCTAACCAGCATTGGTCAACATCCCTCCTGTATTACAAATGCTGCATTGTACCAGCAAACGGGTAAGACCAAGGCCATAAATTTTCAGTATCCTTAGCCCTTAGTTTACTTCTAGTACATTCTGCAGAAATAGAGTACAGGTTTAGAGAAGCTGCCAGCTTTTGCTGACAGTAACCGATACGGAAAACCTATGAATTTTAGAACCTCTTTTCATTTTCTTGGAAGATATGTCCCTCTCATTAGGTAAGGATAGAGTTTTCATATCTGTTATATTAAACATTCACACATTTCTGGAGATAACACTGACATGCCACCCTAGAGGAGGAGGCAAAAGGGATGACTTCTGAGACAATCTCTTACTCTTCTGAAAACAAACTTGGAATAATGGATGTTCATATAAAAGATTAAAGACTTCTTAAAAGCTAAGTTTTCCTTTCCATGTTTCTTGCTATCTAGTTTGTTTTCTGACCTACGTAAGCTTTAATACAATAGCTGAAAACTTAAAATCATAAATGTGAATTTCATGCACGATGATCACAAATGCCAAATATATTGCATACATGAAGACATCTCCTGCCTGGTAAAGAATGAGAACCCAAATTCTTTTAAATACTTTACACAATGCATCATGATGAAATAACAGCAATGAAGCAATTAAGTGCCAACTTCAGCATATTACTAGCTCCTTTTTTAAGATTATGAACATGAAGTGGACTACTTGGAAATGTTATGCAGATTTAAAACAAAAAGCATCAAACGAGAAGTCTAAAGTTGATAGTAAGCTTCAGCACTTAATTACATAAAAGTTTTGTGATAAGATGGCTTTATATCCTTAAATAATAGGGGGAAGTATGCGGGTAACACCCACCAGCACTGACCAGTGGAGAATTATAATTCACAAATAAATAATTTGGGATAAAACTTAAAATTTTATTATCTATGTATTGTCCACCAAGAAAAAAAAATTAATATTTCTTGATTCAATTTTTTTCTAAAAAGAAGCTCAAATATATTTTAAACAGGAATTGCAAAAAAAACCCCAACAAAACAAAACGAAATAAGAAATATCACTGCATGCATACCAAGTATTACTTCAAACGTTTAGTTTTTGAAGACAACTCAGAAACTCTGAAAAGGGTAAATAATAAATTAGTCTACCTAACAAGGCACACTTACATCTTCATTCCAATCTTCTGCAGTCCATTCTTCTACTGAGTTTTTCAATGCTCCTATTGGAATTAGAGGAAGGAAAGAAAACAGTTACAAGCTAAAAGCACAACACCATATTTCAACCATTCTGCTTTATAAACAATCCTGTTTTCATTATTCCTGGAACACAAAGCAAGGAGTTAGTGGTTGGAAACATGGGAAGCTCTAGAAAACTGTTTTGGAGATTTACAATTTTGAAAGGTGGGTTTGTTTATTTTCCCATTTAATTTCTGATTTCAGGTATTTCTTAGCCACTATGGTACCAGACATAATTTGCATGAACATATGCCTCTACCCAGTGATTAATTGCAAACATTGGAATAACTTGTTCCTATGACAGTGAGAGGTTACTCAACCCTCCCATGGGATCTCCCAGTTTGATGCACAAATTCATACAAGAGCTTGAACAAAACATGACCACACCTCCTCTACCATCCATAATCCTACTGTCAAGATACTCAAATTCAAGACCTAAACCACCTCTGGAGGCTCCTTTCCAACGTCTTAACTCTCTCCTTGGGGCAAAAGAAACCCAATACCTTCCCCTGAGAGAGCAATTTTCTTTTAAAACATATAATTAAAATAATGGCATCAGAAGAGTCAATAGCTTCCACTGTAGCTGCAAAACGCTTTGTCCTGTAACTTGTCGCAAAGTTTATTTGGCAAACACTGGAGGACAGCACAGACCCCACAGCATCCAGCAACAGGAAAATTACAGGAAACAATCCTACAGATGCAAAAAACTGATCCATCATGGTAGTTGTTTCATCGTAGAAGGCAATCAGGCTGGTTAAGCATGACTTCCTTTTAATGAATCCATGCTGACTGTTCCTGATCACCTTGTCCTCCATATGGGTAGAGATGGCCTCCAGAATGAGGGCTCCATCAGCTTTCCAGGGATTGAGGTGAGGCTGATTGGCCAGTAGCTCCCTGGGTCCTCCTTCTTGCTCTTTTTGAAGATTGGAGTGACATTTGCTTTCTTCCAGTCCTCAGGCACCTCTCCTGATCTCCACGACCTTTCAAAGATGATTGTGAGTGGCCTCGCTATGGTGTCCGCCAGCTGTCCCAGCACTCCTGGATGCATCCCATCAGGGCCCATGGACTTGAGGATGTCAAGTTTGCCTAGGTGTTTTTCTGACCCAATCCTCCTTGACCAAAATGAATGCCTTCCACCGCTCCTTTTACTCCTGCTCTCCTGGGTCAGAGATCCCCGAGGGCTGGTCTTGTCAGTGCAGACCGATACAAAGCTCGCATGCTCAGTAACTGCCTCACCATCTGCGCGCCCTCTGTCACTGGGGTCCCTCTGGATTTAGTAACGGGCCCACATTATCCTTCATTTTCCTTTTGTTATTGTTGTATTTGAAGGAGCCCTTTATTGTTGTCCTTAACATCCTTGGCCAGATTTAGCTCCCAGATAGGCCATGGCCTTCCCTCATCTCATTTCTCACTTTCTACTCTGACAACCTCTCTATATTCATTCCAAGTGGCCTGACCCTGCTTCCATCTTCTGTGTGTTTCCTGCTTATGCTTGAGTAGTGACAGGAGTTCTTTATTCATCCATCCAGGTCTCTTGCCCCCTTTGCCTGACTTCTTGCTGATCATGATGCATCGTTCTTGAGCCTGGAAGAAGTGGTGCTTGAATGTTGACCAGCATTCTTGGACTCTTCTTCCCTGCAGGGCCCATTCCCATGGGATTCTTCCAACAAGATCCTTGAGGAGGCCTAAGTCGGCTCTCCTGAAGTCCATGGTTGCGATCATATTTGCTGTCCTGCTTCCTCCTTGCTCGATACTGAACTCCACAATGTCATGGTCACTGCAGCCAAGGCTGCCCCCAACCTTCACATCTCCAACAAGGCCTTTCCTGTTTGTCAGTATCAGGTCAATCAGCACACCATTCCTTGTGGGATCCTTCACTATCTGTGAGAGAAAGTTGTCGTCAATGCTTTTCAGGAACCTCCTGGACTGTTTGTGCTTCACTGTGTTGTTTCTCCAGCAAATGTCAGGGTAGTTCAAGTCCCCCACAAGAACCAGGGCCTGTGACTTTGAGGCTGCTTCAAGCTGCCTGTAGAAGGCCTCATACACTTTTTTCTCCTGCTCAGGCAGCCTGTAACACACACTCACAAGAGTGTCACCCTTACTAGCCTGCCTTTTATCTTAACCTATAAGCTCTCAATTCGCTCGTCATCCACCCCAAGACAGAGCTCCATATATTCCAAATGTAGCCTCACATAGAGGGCAACTCTACCACCACACCTTCCTGGTCTATGTTTCCTAAACATGGCTTTGCCCTTCATGACAATATTGCATTCGTGAGCTATCCCAATTGCAATGAAAGCCCTGTGACTGCACACAGATCTGTAGTTCCTCCTGTTTGTTTCCCGTACTGCATATGTTGCTGTACAGGCACTTTATAGAGGTATTTTAGTGTGTCAATATCCCAGTGGGGGTGCAAGGAAATGCCCTAAGTCTTGTCTTGTGGTTACATCTTTGGTTGCTTGTGCTTGCTCAAGGCATCTCCTCTTAAGTCCCCTTTTGCTACTTGGGTTGTCAGTATAGTTCTCCCCTTCCCACACTTTATCTGTCAAGCCTGGCCCTGTCCCGTCCATCTCCCTTCCAATCTAGTTTAAAGCTCTCTCAACAAGCCCTGCTAACACCTGAGCTAAGAGCCTTTTTCCCCTCTGAGACAGGTGGATGCCATGTGTTGCCAGCAGACTCAGTGTTGTATAAACTGGCCCATGATCAAAAACCCCAAAATTCTTCTGGTAATACCAGTCTCAAAGCCACATGTTTATCTGCATGATTTTCCTGTTTCTTGCCCCATCATTCCCTGCAACTAGCAGAACAGAAGTGAACACTAGTGCTCCAGATCCCTCAACCAGTCGTCTCAAGGCCCTGACATCCCTCTTGATCATCTGCTGTCACTCACCCTTAAACAGGGCACCAATTTGACGGTGGTGACACGACTGACACCAGTGTCAGTCCCTTGTTATCTAAAATCTTCCTCAACTGACAGTGAGCTCAAAAGGCTGAGTCCGAAGTGTCACAGTACAACTGTCTTGTTGCTGGGCAATTGATTCAGCCATACATGGGAGAAGCAGCCTGGTATGATAGACAGGCATCTAGGAAAGAGTGACAGGGCAAATTCGGAACCAGACAGGGATTTGACTCAATGGGTTCCAGCCTGGGCTGCACAAGCTATTGGTCAGAGAGCTGAGCAGCCTGAACTTTCAACCAATCATAAGTGCTTGCTGAAGAACATTAAGAAGGGTATTTAAGGCGAAGTTGAGAACAATAAAGTGCTATTTGTCACATAGATCATAGAGTGCCATGTCTCTGTCTCGGACCCAGCACCAGTCAACGTTACACCGAAGATGTTAGCAAACATCAGCAGTTTATTAAAGCCTTCTGCCTTTTCTCTGTTGTTATCCCATGAGCAGCACCACACAATACAGACTCCTTCCTCTCACAGCACGACCTGCTAGCTCCAACACCACCACCTCTCTCCTCTTAGCTCTTTATACATTTTCTCTCCCGTGCATAACACCTGTGTGCCCTTTTACTTTTTTGTGGTTGGTCAATACACATCAGCATTCCGTGCTTCTTCTTCAATGCTGTTCACCTGTTTTATACAGCTGCACCCCATTAGGGATGTGGCTCGGCTGCAGCCCCATTTCCTATGTCCCATAATCTGTTTTCCTACAATCATCTGCAGACTTCTTGTTGGGACTTCGTCAGTACCCACCTGGAAAACCAGTAGTGGGTAATAGTGAGCCATACCAGGCTGGAAAGTTTCGTGGTGATGTCCCTTACCCAGGCCCCATGGGGACAGCACATCTTCCTATGGGTTGGGTCTGGTCAGCATACCAAGCCCTCCATTCGTCTCAAAAGGGAGTCACCAATGACTACTACCTTTCTTTTTTTCGTAATTGAGGAGGTCATGATGGGGGGATAGGCTGCCTTCCCCTAGGTGACCCCTCCATCCCAGAACCACCTTCATCCCCATTCTCCTTTTCCTGGTCCTCATTTCCCTGGTCCTCATATTCCAGGGCCTTGCACCTATTGTATAAGGGCACCTGGGAAGTTGGGGTAGGTTGGGAGGGGATTTGCCTGCCATCCTGAGCAGAACCCTGTTTCCATTCCCCTTCATCACTAAGGTCTTCTCCTCCCACCTGGTGGTGAGAGGGTAAGGGATCCATTGCTTCCCCACCACCTTTGGGAGACTGAACCTACTTAGAATAATACTTGGGACATTTTCCTGATATTCAATTTAAACATTTATCTGTTGTTCCTACTTATGACCATGGTTCTATGAGTTTATTCTTTTTAAATACTGAACACAACCCATCACCCTTTTATTAGTTTACTTAAGCTGCTAAGTTTATTGCTATCATCAATTACTACTCTACCTTTGCAATGCAATCGTTCCAGTTTCAGTTATTTCACTGCTCTTCTCTGCACTAAATCTAGTTTACTAACGCCTTCCTCCTATTGATGGGATTCCAAGTCTGATCTTGCCACAAGTACAATTTCCTTTTAGTCCAAAATCCACCTTGGCATTATTGCAACTCCATATATCCTCTTCCCCACTTTTCCCGAATGCCTTGCAAAGCATCACAATTTAAGAATTCTCTGGCTAGATATTCGCCCAAAAATAATTTTATTTTGCTCTATTCCAAACTTATGTATTAATCCTTTCCTTCTGGATTACATTTACATTCTAGAATGACCTGAAAGTTTTCTAAAACGTTCCTTCTGACTTTTGCAGAAGTCATAAAAAAAACCAACTTCCTTGTAACTTTTAAGGTACACAATTCCCTTCTTCCTCCACTATAATTTTTTTCTTTCATGTTGTTCTTCAGTTTCAAAGTTATTTAAGGCTGCTCCTAACCAAGATAATAAATGAAGTTTTTTTCTGTTAAATTTATGAAACTATTAAAGTAGAAGTATCATTAAATTACCAGAATACCATTTTTTATAACTTACTTTGAGAAGCGATCACCTCCAACATAACATGTACATTACAAAAAAGGCTAAGAGACTGAACACTCAGTGTACCTGTAACAAAATATCAATCATGCTATTCAAGTTTATTCACTTTTGAATAAGGACTGGTTGTTTTGTTTCGTCCTACCTGTCCCTTCTCTTTACCTTTCAGTTGTACATTACTTCTATAAAAATTAGGATGTAGAAAACCCAATGCTGAATTATTTAAAATACAATCACACTTAAACATTATGAACCATTAAAGATTTGCCCTTTGCACTCTCTCTCTTTTTTTATTTTATTTCATCCAACAACACTAAATTTCACCTCCACAGAAGCAACTAGCTTTTCTATAGGATTATACAATGGTGCACCTAGAAACACCTTTCATTCAGGCTACTGCAATTCCTCTGGCACCTGCAACAATTCAGGACAAGAGGTGCTTGAGTGTTTTCATAGAACGTATGGGAGCAAGTACATTTTGGAAACAGTGTAATTATTTTTAGTTGAAAATGATGTTGATCATTTCCCAATACTGGCTTAAAGAGGAAATATCTAGTAAATACTCAAAACTCCGCAGAGTTTCTATTTGCGTGATGTCTTAAGAAAAAAATTTAATATGCAAAATTGGTTTTGTGCCCCAGGTAGTTGCCCAGTTACTTCCTTTTCAATGTAACTGCAGATGTAAGATTCTCCATGTAACCAGTATGTGCTATTTTTTATTTTTATTTTAAGATTAAAGAAGAAAAAAGAATGAATAATAAGGAATAAAGACAGGGATTTATATCCTGCCCTTCTTCTCTCTGTATATACTTATCTGAAATCCTTTGCAAGCCCACTGCAGGCTATATGAGTTTCCATACATAAACATCGCCCTCATTCACATATTTATTAACTCCACATTGGTAACATCATTATCACTGAATCTGTTGATTTGTAATTAACATAACAGCACTGTAAGTTAAGGGAAAAAAATTGAAAACTAAAACTTGTGATTAATAAGTTAAATCAAAAGCTCAAATTTGTACAACCTGCTTCCAGTCCCACATCTTGTCTGCCACTCCTTTCCCCTACCTCTATTTCCATCTTCCTTCCCAGCATTTTCTTCTATTTTAAAACTATTTCCTCAGCTGCAGCATCCTCTATTAACCCCCAAGATGCTTTCCATGACAAGGTTAAAAGTGTTTCCCACTTGGACAAAACTAATTCAATTTTAAAGCTTACTCTTTTTCAAGAAGTCTTTTTGGCTCAGGAACTTATTTCTGACATTCCTACAGCTTGTCTAAAGAAGAAACACTAAAACAAAACACTCTCCCTATAGTCACATATAGAGAGATGTAGCAGCATGGAAGATAAGGGGCTAATGCGTGTGCCTCAAACACCAATAGCCGGATGTCTGTGGAACCAACCAAGGATTGTTGGTAATAATACACTGTGAGAAAGAACAGGATGTGGCTGGAGAAGGGGCCATATGGAGGTAGGCCAGCAGTTTTCAGGGACAAACGTCCTAGTTCTAGTTCCTGGAGATAAGCACAACACAGTCTAGTGCAAACACAGGAATAAGATTGAGAAGTGGGCATGGACGGGGGGGGATGAGAGAATCAACACCACCAACGACCCCCGTAAGCCCTCTGATCCATTTCCA
The DNA here is from genome assembly GCA_034336665.1 of Luscinia megarhynchos. Classification (NCBI taxonomy): domain Eukaryota; kingdom Metazoa; phylum Chordata; class Aves; order Passeriformes; family Muscicapidae; genus Luscinia; species Luscinia megarhynchos. The sequence continues at coordinate 938,034 of JAPFBE010000036.1, forward strand.
GAAAGGTCTAGAAGACACTGTGCATGAGAACTGATCTGCTCAACCCGAGCGGGAGTCGTGATGGTTTGTTCGACCCCAGGGTACAAAAGACAAAAAGCAAGAGACTCAAGTTTTACTCAGCAGCAAGCAGCAATGCAGTTTATTGCGTGCCAACAATTCAGTTTTGTGATAGAAGAGGGAGAGAGAGAGAAAGATATAAAGGAAACGAAGTAAAAGGGGAGGGAGAGAGAGAGAGAGAGGATGGGGATATAGCTACCAACAGAAGGGATGAGTCCTCAAGTTGTCTGACGATAGACGCGTCTTCGATCCATTGGGGAGAAAGAAATCTCAGAGTCTCTTCAAGAAAGTCACTTTTTTATAGTCCTTTTCCAAAGCGAGTGGCCTCTGGCCAAAAGATGGAGAGATTTATGGACTATTGTATGTGGAGATCGTCATTCCAAGAAACAGGTGCCGGAACAGGATGCTATAACCAGTACCCTGCTCAAGAGCAGTGCACCATGGCAAGCATCAGGCACACCTACAAACAGTCCCTTGGCAAGCATCCACCTTGGCCAGGAAAGAACTCAAGTCCAAAACGAGTGATGGGGTCCTGGGGTCTCAGTCTCTGATGATGGTCGCAAGGCAGATCAGAGAAACTTTGGACTGACTCCTACACATAGAAACAAGAAACTTATCTCCAGGATGGGGAAAACTTATCTATAAAAAGGCACCCCCACCAGGCCCAGGATGACTGGTGATCTCTTTTTTTCTCCCCCCTCTTTAATTCATCTCTTTCTCTCTTCCCTTTCACCTTACCCCTTTCTCCAAAACCCACTGCCGTGTGCTTATACAAGAGATCAGGGACTAACACACCAATTTCCAAGCCAAATGTGTAATTTGCAAATAAATCTCTCTAAGCTTTTGCAGACCACCTGATTTTTGTTATTCCTTTCAACCTTGAACATTTACAAATCTGGAGTGCTTCCTTGCCCTTAAGGGTGGGATGTCAAAAGAGACATTTTTGTTTTGCCAGTTATGGTGCCTTTTCCCTTTGTCTGAAAGTAAATTAAGATTAGCAGTAAAAAGGTACTTAGCACCCCAAAAGAACATTCATGCTTAACTAGTTTACTTTCAATTTACACCAACCAAATGATTTTGCAGGAACTCCTCACACTGACACTCAATCATTCATGCCCCTAAGAATCATTAGTCTGACAAGGACAGGGAAAATTCCCAAATGCCTTCTCACACCTTCTCCGTACTATGTTCCCCAACTTTTCATACATGCCTCAAATTGTGTTACTGAAGTTCAGAGAAGTTCTCAGTGACACATGCACAGTCAAACAGCAACAATGCACTTGGCATCCAAACAAAAGTTCCATATGTCACTTTGGATTCCCAGCCATCTATTTTCTCAGCAGCATACCCCTCATCTAGACACATTTGTACTCTAACTGGGATCTGTTTACCAACACCAAAATACTCTTTGTTCCTAGGCATAATTCTTCCATTACTGAAAACTGAGAGGACGCCTACAAGAAGGAATAGAGGTTGCCATAGGGAAAGCACATAAAGGATACCTTGAGTTAACAGAGAGGGTCACAAAACATTAGAGCTCCCTTAGGAAGTGAAACACAAGTCAGTCATGTGTAAATCTTACAGTTGCATTCATTAATAACTAATCAGTGAATTTTCTACCTCTTGTCCAGTCTCCTCATGCCTTTCTTCGCTGTCTTATTTCTTTATCTAACCTTATTGCTTCTACAATACTTGTGACAACATACTTTGTCCTCTGCTACCATATAACAAACAACAGTATCAGTATTCCTAGGTGGAATTTATAAGTCATTAGACATTCTTCTAATTTATCTGTTAAACTTATTTGAAAAATTAACATCAGTGAAAGTAAAAGATGTGTTTCTGTTTGCACTATAGCACCAAGTAATTTCAAAAGGAATTCCTAGGAAAAATGCCAGAATTTGGCCAGAGTGCTCCCTTTCAGCAGCCATTAATATACCCAAGGCTACTCTCCCACACTGGACTAGAAGGAACTCAGAGTGACAAAACAGCTGCATCATAGGCCCTCCTAAACTCTGAGCCTGTTATTGTCTTCTCTGGTTAAGTGGAAACTGGCTTATATGAAGTTTAGAAAGCTGCATCTCAAAAGGCTCACAGCTCACAGCAGAGCCCAACAGAGCACACTCTGGCCTCCAGTCTTCTCCTTCCACACTTGACACAGGTTGATGAATAATCATCTGAGTAGGCTTCAGCAGTGAAGAGATCAGAAGTTACCCTTTGCTAGGGTTAAAAAAATTCTCATATTACTCAATGGTTCCCAAGTGTGGACAATAACATACATAAATATCTCCATCCTGATGCACGGTTTCCTGTGTCTTTATCTCCTGTAACAGAATACAGGAAGCAGAAAAGTATCCTGTTTTACCACTCACAGACAAGCAGGTCACACTCTTCATTTCTGAATTGCCAAAAGATGACTGTTAAGCAGTTCCTTTCCAAACTAGGTCAGTCTCTTGCCTTTAGCCAGGAGTGTGTACTTCACATTTGAAACTTCATACAGGAATACACATCTGCTTCTATCTTCAGACAGGCCGACTGCTCTTTTGGCTTTCATTTAATTGCCTACTCATGCTTTAATTAATAATTCTCTTCAAAGATAGCTGATCTTAGAATTCTCCTCCATCCTAGAAACTCACATTCTTATATTATACAGGTGGGGCTGCCAAAGCCATCCCAGTGTCACCAAGTGAATTCATATTTGTAAATGTTTTTTTCTTTTTTCTACTTAAATACTGATACCCTACTGTTCAATGCCCATGGACCAATCACTTTTAGTAGGACTTATGTGAAATATGAGTTTTTTAGTTTAATAAGTAAGTTTTAAATAAGAAGTCATTCAAAAGTCATAATATTGTGTGATTTAGTATGCCATTTGCTTGACTTGCTTAGCATGAGTAGCTGTATTTACTGAAGCCTTAGGCTGCAAGATGTATTTTCACCATAGATATGCTTTTGGCTAGAATAGAGTCCACTTTCTTAGTAATTTTTCTAGTAGCTGGTACAGTACTGTATTTTGAAGGTATAGACGCCAAGAGATTTCTTTGTTCTGGGTGTCTATTTAGCGGCACCCAGCTCAAGCTGACCTGCTGCTATACCACTCTATTAAACTACTTATTTTTATTAAATCCAGCACCTGAGACTGCTGTGGAAAACCTAGGGTTGAGCCTGAAAAAGAAGGAAGTGCACCCAAGAGTGAGTGTGTATTAAAATTCCATTAGTAGACTTATTAGAAACGGAGAGCGGTGTGTGACCTGATCAGTATAAACTGCACAAGGAGACAGGGCTGGTGCTTGGCCTGATCAGAGTAAAGCGCACAAGGATAAATAAATAATGGGAAATATACTCGACACAGAAAAGGGGGTGCCCTTGACCAAGGTGCAACAAAACTGGAATTTTGGTACAGCAAATTATCAAAAAGAATTTGTTGGGGGTTGGGTTTTTGTCCCAGTTTAAAGAATTTTTCCCATTATCATGCTAACAGAGCCTGCCAGCTACGCCCAGGATCTTTTGAGGACTCTGGACAAAGGGGTGGGTGGGAGCTGGCTTCGGGGTGGGGGGCTACTCATGCATCCGGTGAGCTTGGTGGAGGAGGACGCCCGTCTCCAGCCACACAGTCGGAACACAGGGGAACCAGACGCTCTGCGGTCAACTGCCCCTGCACCTGCCGCGCTCCAGCCTCCTACCTCTGAGGACACAGCTAATCACCTGGACGCAAACGGTGAGCAAGGAGCTGCCCCCTCCAGCCTGCTCCCAACTAGGACACAGCGTGGCCGTTGCCGCCCCCCTCCCACTCCCATCTGCTCTCCACAGCTGTGTGGGCTCTGCCACGTTTTCCATCACTGGGAACAGACACAGGAAGATTGTGCCTGCAGCTAAAGAAAGGACTGGAACTGAGTTAGTTGTTCTGTTTGATTGTTAATTTTAATAGTTGCTGTTGTTTCTGCTTGTACGGTTAGATCTATTAGTAAAGAGCTGTTCTTCCTATCCCCTTATCTCTGCCTTAGAGTTCTTGATTCAAACAATTATAGTACTTGGGAGGGAGCGGAATAAAATTCTCTGTTTAAAAGAGGAGCTTCTGCCTTTATTGGCAGATACCTGTCCTTCAAACCAGGACAGAAGTACATAAATATTTTATAACTAGAGCACTAGCCATTTATAACTAGAGATGGAACCCTGGCAGAACAGTGGTCACCGCAAGGGACCTTTGACCAGCACAGACTTACCTTTCTGCAACACAGACTAAAGGATAGATTCCCAGGACAAATGGATTACTGGTATATTTGGGATGGTTGGGCATTGGAGAAAAAACACCCAAGTCAGGTGCGAGATTAAAGAGATATCATCAAAGGTAATGCTTGCAGTATCTGAGCCTACTGACCCAGACAAGTCTCAGATAATTTCTCTGCTGGGTGCCAGACTCTATCCTATGCTTTCTAGTGTCTTGCCTAATCCTGCTGCTATGCAACAGAGGGCAGTGGTTGGAGCACCATCTGTATTGCAAATATTTCCTAATATTTACTAATCCTGGTGACTTGGATCTATGTGGGAAGTAAAATGCCGAGACTAAGGAATGATGCTGAGAAATGTACTCAACTATCTTCCAATATATGCACTGGATACAATCCAACCTAGGGAGATACCGAGGTGTTGCTGAGGAAATTATTCCAACCTGATAAGAGATAAGGTAAATAATAAGGATGCTGAATTGGCTCAACAGGCAAGAGGTGACAGAAACCCCTGGGTAGCAAATAACACAAACTGAGATTATAACAGCTACTCATTTTTTCATCTACCAGTTCCCTAGGGCTGCTCTCAATCCATTCTCCACTCACCTTGTATTTGTGCTTGGGATTTTCCTGATCCAGGTTCAGGACCTTGCACTTGGACTTGTTGAACTTCATGAGGTTTGCACAGGCCCACCTGTCAAGGTCACTCTGGGTGGCATCCCTTCCAGTGTGTCGACTGCACCACACAGCTTGGTCTCTTCAGGAAACTTGCTGAGGGTGCACTCAATCCCCCTGTCCATGTCACTGACAGAGATGTTAAACAGCACCGGTCCCAACACCAATCCCTGAGGAAGACCACTCTTCACTTGTCTCCACTTGGACATTGAGCCCTTGACTGCAACTCTTTGAGTGTGACCGTTCAGCCAACTCCTTATGCATCGCATGGTGCACCCATCAAATCCATGTCTCTCCAGTTTAGAGACAAGGATGTAATGTGGGACAGTGTCAAATGCTTTGCACAAGTCCAGGTAGATGATGTCAGTCACTCTTCTCTCATCCACCACATCTATAAACCCTGTCATAGAAGGCTACCAAATTTGTCAGGCATGATTCACCCTTAGTGAAACCATGTTAGCTGCCACCAATCACCTCCTTATTTTCTGTATGTCTTATCATAGTTTCTGGTAGGATCTGGTCCATGATCTTGCCAGGCACTGAGGTGAGACTGACCAGCCTGTAGGTTCCTGGGTCTTCCTTATTCTCCTTTTTAAAAATGGGGGTTATATTTCCCCTTTTCCAGTGCATATGAACTTGTGCACCTCCAGGTTCCTTAAATGGTCTCAAACCTGATCTTCTCCTCTAGCAGGCAATTCCTCATTTTCCCATTTCCTGCCTTTTCCTTCTGCAACTAGGGTGGTGCATCTGGAACACTTGCTGATGAAGACTAAGGCAAAAAAGTTGAGTACCTCAGCCTTCTCCATGACCTGGATAACCGGGTCTCCCCTGTCCTTTGGGAGAGGGCTCACATTTTCCCTAGTCTTCCTTTTATCACCAATTAACCCACAGAAGCTTTTCTTGTTGCCCTTGGCATTCTTGGCCAGGTTTAGTTCTGTTGGAGCTTTAGCTTTCCTAACCTGATTCCTGGCTGCTCAGACAATCTATATTTCTCCCAGGCTACATGTCCCTGCTTCCACCCTCTGTAAGCTTCCCTTTTGTGTTTGAGCTTGTTTGTCCAGCAGCTGCTTTTTCATACATGCAGGCCTCATAGCATTTTTGCTTGATTCCCTCTTCATTAGGATGCATTGCTCCTGAGCTTAGAGGAGGAGATCCTTGAACATCAACCAGTTCTCTTGGACCTCCCTTCCAGGGCTTTATCCCATGAGACTCTACCAAGTAGATCGCCAAAGAGACCAAAGTCAGCTCTCCTGAAATACAGGGCAGTGAGCTTGTTGTGCATCCTCCTTGCTGCTGCTCTAAGGTTCTCCACCTCCACTATTACATGGTCACTGCAGCCCAGGCTACCCTTGAGCTTCACATTCCCCACCAGCCCCTTCTTGTTGGTGAGAACAAGGTCCAACACAGCACCTCTCCTTGTTGGCTCCTCTATCACTTGGAGAAGGAAGTTGTCATCAACATAATCCTGTAAACTCTTGGATTGATTGTACCCTGCTGTGGTGGTGTCCTTCCAGCAGATACTGGGGTGGTAGAAGTCACTCCCTCTCATGAGGACCATGACTTGGGAACTTGAAGCCACTTCTACATGTCTGCAGAGGGCCTTATCAATTTGGTCTTCCTGGTTGGGTGGCCTGTAGCAGACCCCCACTAAAATGTCACCTGTCCTTCCTCTCCCTTTAATCATGACCCATAAACTCTCATTCGGCTCTTCATCCATTCCCAGGAAGAGACCCATTCACTCTAGCTGGTCATTGACATTTTCATTTTGTCACAAGTTCTAAAGTACTAGAACTAGAATGTTATATATATGCAAAAGGAGTTTGAGGAAAAAAAGAAGTATGTTCAGTTGTGTCAGTCCACACCACCTGAAATACAGGTACTTTATATACAACCTGGAGATGGAAGTGTTAATTAAGGTATTTTCACAAAAATCCAAAGTAGAACCCAAATGGGAAAGGTCATATACTGTCTTAATGTGTTCTAATTTTGCTTTTAAAGTTTTATGAAAAGAAAATTGGATATATCATTCTCATGTCAAACAAGCAATGAATAACCAACCAGCTAACAAATATCTGCATCGGAAAGAATCTATACCAAAGACATGAAGTGGAGCATCTCACTAATCTTGGTGCTGTTAATCCAGAGGACCACAACTGCATGGCTAAGTATAAAGTCAATGGATGACCCACTGTGGCATAAAGTTAACAAGACTAAAGGGGAGGTATGTGACATAGACTTTTATGGGATGGGTGACCAAACCTTGGAAAACCCAATCAAAGAGCTCTCTTTTTTGCAAATCGGATACAGCTCAAAATCTAACTTTGATAATCAGCAAGAGGAAAGTTCATTGTTCCAATACTACTAACTGTTGTTTAACATTCAATTTCAGTTGTTGTATATGGTTGGACACATAATTTCAAGTAAATAAAATATATGTTAATGTGACATGCCAAAAAATTCACTTTCATCTAGATATGCTTTTGACTAAAATAGACTTAATTTTCTTCTCAGTAGCTAGTACACTGCTGTGTTTTAGATTCATTATGAGAATAATGTTGATAATACACTGATGTTTTAGTTGTTGCTACATAGTGCTTACTCAAAATCAAAGACTTTTCAGTTTTCCATGCTCCGTCAACTGAGCTAGTGCACAAGAAGTACAAACCAGAAGATAAAAAGGCTACAGCCATCATCAGAAGTTGCAACTTGACAAGATAAGAACAGTTAGTGGCCTGTGTGGACACAGAGAAAAAATACAATTAAAGGGTTATAAGACCCCAGACCAAAAATCACCATTTGACCAAGAGGTGTGTGCAAGGTATGTGAAGAATGGGTGCATAAAAGCCCTGGCATAAAAGTCTAGGGTTTTCTTTGTTTAGGGTCCCTCTCCAGAACCACCCAGGCTGAGTTGACCTGCTGATGTACCACTCTTAAATTATTTATTTTTATAAAATCAGATGCCTGAGACTCTGCTGTGGGAAACCTAGGGTCAAGCCTGAAGAAGGAGGAAGCACGCCTGAGAGTGAATGTTTGCTAGCAAGGAGTCGAAAGGGTACACATTGGCTCACTGGAGCTGCCTACTATGAAGGGACTCTGGTGGAAGCAGTTAAAGTCTAAGGTGGTGTGTGTGTGACTCCTTGAATGGTGTGAGAATGCTCAGGCATTGGCTTCTCCTTTAACACAGTTCTTCACATAGAAGACTCTTTCAATAACTCTTCAAATCCCTTTGTCTCAAGGGTTTGTTGGCATTAAACCCAAAAAAGTTGCAAATTTCCTTCCCTTCATTCTAACAAGAGTCAGGCTACATGTGCTCTGCACATTAGTAGCAATTAAGCTATAAAAAAGAACTAATATCTGTGTCATATGAAATGTATTCACATTTTCAGAAATTAACTAAACACTAACAGAATTGTTATTTCAACAGCAATTTGTTACAGGTCTTCATTTCAATCTTTCCACTTCTTGAAGCATCTTACCAGTTCCATCATCTGCATCATTCTGACCAGTCTCCCAAATCTCTGATTTTGTCCCAAAGCCATCAGTGGCAGAAGACTCCATATAGTCTGCAGGGTTAAATGTCCTAAAGTTTTAAAAGTTTAAAAATGAAAAGAACATATGGGTCATTCAATGAACATAGATGTCATCATTTTTATCTGAAGTTGCATTAGGTTAAATTTCTTGATTTCCACATAATCTATCTTGATAGTTTTGGTTTCAAAAATTTTTCCTCTATGAGCAGACATAGATAAAAGAGGGAGAAAAGAAGGGGAGAAAAAAAAAAGTGAAGAGACTGAAAAAAATTACTGTAGAGAAATTGAACCAAGCCAACAATTCCTGAAATAGCAGTTAAGAGCAATACCTACTCCTCCAGGCTTATAAAGCCTTAGTTTATTTGCACAATGATAAGCCTCTCTCAGCTGATAGTTTCTCAGAAGGTGGCTTACTGATGAGAAACCAGTATCATGTCCTTTTAGAGCACCAAACCTGTGCAGGACAGGAGTCGGAACATCAGTAAGACTATCTGAGAATGCACTCTTGACAGCAATGCCGAAACACACAGATGAAGCTAAAAGGTGAAAAAGGATCATTGAAGAAAAGCCTCTTTTCAGTTTATCATCTACAAGTATGAAAAAGAATTATCAGAAAAGTAGAATGGATCTTCTGTTCATCATGACATCAATGATGTTACATGCAATGTCATTAAAGGCAAACACCGAGTGAAAGTAGTAGAGGCTACACTTCATGAAGCAAGTTATTCCACCAAAACTGAGAACAAATTTTAGAGCTGCTGATTAACTTCTTTTGATTTTGTTTTAGGGTCAAAGTACGTCCAAACAGCTAAAGCATGAAACCTCAAAACCAGGAGAAAGTTTAGAATCACTAGTCTTTCTGGTTTTATATAGAACTTGAAAGTTCTACATTACACTGAAACAAATATTTTTTTAAATTGACCTAGAACTATATGTACCACACAAAACTTTCAGTCTCCAAGACACTACTGATGGCTGCTACTGATAGGTACAAATGGGCTCCTCAAATTTGAGATATTAACATTGAGTGAACTTACATTAGGTTTGTATAGGTATGTCTAGGTAGAAATATTGGTTTAAGACAAAAAGAATCCATTAATAATCGAATACATTTTGAATTTTTGTATCTATACAGGTTTATCAAATATACAGCAATATTAAGACACACAGTGGCAACACTCAGTATTGCCAGTGAGTTTGATCCTTGTCAAAATCTGTGCTCTGTGTGTTTCTTACCCCATGCCTTGGGCTGAAAACCTCCCTGCTCCTCTCCCTCTGCCACGTCCAAACCCTAGGAGAGAAAACACCATTTAACAGCAACAGCAGAGGAGCCACCAATTGCTAGTCTGTCACATTAGAAAATATAACAGTTGAAGAAAAAAAAGTACTTTGGTTAAATATCATTTACTTCCCAAATTTCCCTAA